>PNEQ01090633.1:0-25969 GCA_003012365.1 Medauroidea extradentata
TCTACACAAAATTTAAATGTTGCAGTATGTTTACTAATTTTTGAGTTTTTCATCACATTGCTTTCGTTGGCATTCTTTTCTGTGTGTTCTAAAACCCTAGGATAACTCATCCCCCTACAGCCCTTGAGCAAACATTTCTGTTATCAAAATATACACTACAAGAAAGTAGGCTGATTAGTTCTGTATAGATCTACTTGTTAACTTTGGCTTCGATGCACAATCGGAAGACATCAACCGATTTTTTATTTTTTTTTCACCCAGTTATTCTTCTTATTACCTATAGGAGGAAACTTTTCCGCACTATAGCACTTAAAAAAACGTTTTTTTTTCAGCCCACTATAATTGCACATACTAGAAAACTGTAATTAAATATATCTTAATACTTTGTTTTCATGTAGGATGCTGTATGTTTTACCTATTGTTTGACATAAACAAGAACTTAAGGGTTAATAATGTGTCTTGGTGTTCGGTCAATGTGCGTTGAAATAAATCTTGAAAGACTAATTGACGCACGGAGCTATGGGAATGTCACTTTACTGTTCACTTGTTTATTGCGATAACAATGTGTGCAATAATCTGCACACTGAAAGCAAGCGCGACTTATTCAATTTTCAAATGGAAAATATCACCTGCTAAAATGCTTGGCTTCCATATTCGTAAGGAAGACAATTCAACAAATAAAATCAACCTTCTTTAATAAATAAAAAAACGTTGACTACAGTTAACATCAAATCATGAATGTAACAGCCGATAACTGGACAGAGATATTTAAATTTTAAATAACTTTATAATAAGGAGTTAAATTTCATAGTATGTAGTTTTATAAGACATTAATAGGTTTTTACAGCCTTGATTTCTGCCAATGCGTAGTAGGTCTCGTATCTTGCCCATGAGTGATATTATACTCTGTCCATTCTAAGGTTGCAGCAGAAATAAACAATTATAACGAAATAAATCAAAGCAATTTAATTATATCTTGATTCCTTACATTGTGATTGTGACGTAGCATAGTTACCTTGCATTTTTCAATATTTCAAATGAAATTTACTCTGTGGAAAAAAAAAATTGACATTCACTTGGATGAATTAGCTGCAACCTTAGAATGGATAGAGCCTACATGGTTTTAAAAGACTACAGTAAACGTTTTACTTGTAAAAGAAAAAAATGAAAGAGTTTCTGTAATATAAATCATCTTGTCCATTGTAAACAGAGATGTGACAGAAGAAAATCTAAATTAAAGAACATAATTAGTAGCAGTATAAATGTAACTATTGATTTTGAATAGTAATTTACCCATCACCAAACTCCATGCGACATTGTTCATCCATGCTGTATGTGGCTTGTAAAGTTGAGTTCAAGTGCGTGGCGTTTACTGAGCGAGGAGGATTTGCCAAGCACTTCCATTTCCTGCAAAACATTGCTTCTATCAAACATTTCAATACACAACAACAAATATTCTTTCTGAACAATTTATCGATGTATGCTTTACCAAATACTCTTCAAGTAGTTTGAAACACTTTAAAAATAGCTATCTCTGGACTAAAGTGTTCACCCCAAGGTAGTTTCGTTGATATGTCAGTTAAACGTACATATTATGTAGTTGTTTTAATATAGACAAGAGACTGCATTTCTGGTAACATTATTACGAAATTAAATTAAGGCTGAACGTTTGGTTAATGATATATTTGTCTGATACAGCAAAAACAGTTTACTTAAGGTTGGTCTGAGTAGACCAAGGAGTCTTAGACTCATCATGACGACACATAAAAAATTAACCTTTTAAAAAACAACTATTAAATCGGTAAAATATGTAACACAACACGTGAATAACTTGTACCAAAACACTGATCTTGGCGCTATTCATTCAGAATCAAGTGTCGAAAAGAGATCTGACTAGTTTTATAACTGAATATACACAATTAATTGTAGTGTCAGAAGAGGCTAGCTGGCTCCAATTCTCCAATTACTCCAAATAATATCTAAAAAAACTGTGTTTTTTTAACTATATTTGATGTTATAAAAGCAAAATGCAAAACATTGCATAACATTTACTTGCAATTTGTAATGGACGCCTTCCTAAAGTCTAAGACAGCAATGTGAACAAAAGATTAATTCTCTGAGTTAAGTCGATACATAGAAGAGCAGAAATGGATTACTGCAAAGCAGCAGCAGGTATGTCGTCTCTGAAGCTGCCTCGCAGAATGATTGCATCCTCAAAATGGTGGGCTCTATATAGTCGCCAAGGGCACTGGCTTGTTAAAGGTGATAGTGGCTCTCTCCCCTCCTCTAGGGCAGTAGTATGATGTTGGTCAGTGTTACTAACGGGTTACTTCCCTTCTCGGTCGAGCAGGCCTCGTTCTGCTAGAAGGCATCTGTGAAGGTTGTTTCAACTGGTCATTACTAGTAATTATAGTATTTGTTGAAAATATTGCAGGGTTGGGTGCACTGACACACAGGATATAGTTTATTAGCAATTTGTGGAGAGGCTGATTCATTAGGCACCAGTATCACACAGCTGCATGTCTTAATAACTGAAAATAAATGGTACAGATGTAACAGTATCCGGTTGAATCAGATAAATTGGATGGGCGCAGTGAAAGTCTCAACCGCGTCTATATCACCCCCTCCTTAAATACGAATGGTTCTTCAAGTCTTGCCTTTATGAGTTCACAGAAAAAGTTCAGTGTCTTAAACTTCACTGACTGCATACAGTCCCTAGATTGTCTAAACTATCGTCTTTCTTTCCTAAGTCGTATTTAACTATCGTATTATTAAATCAGAAAAGAAACTTACTAAGCACTCTTTCAAACAGTTCGTGCTAGCCACTTTTCTTAGTTTGGGTAGCAGCTCAACACATTTCAATATTAATCATGCATCAACAACACAAATTATATCCTCACAAACCAACAAACACATACTTATTATCTTACATTTAACCAGCATGACTACCATCCATATTTATGCTGTAGTTTGATCGTCTAGACCCTGGCCCTTCTTCGTTTGAAGAGTGGGGAGGGGGTGCTTGTTGTGCCGGCATTAGCTGCCATGGAACCAGAAATCCCTACATGGCCACAATGCATGGGCTTGTTAAAATAGTTATACCCGACCAAAGATTATAAAATGCAAATGTTACGGTTACCAACAGCCTCGCCTGGATGACGGGCTAGCGACGACGGCAGTGTAATCAGGTCGATAGTTGCACAAGACAAGGGCCTCAGCGATTCTCCCCACCGGCACTGAAGTGTGTCAATATAACACATTGTATCAGGGGAATCGGGGTCTGTCTCCTTCAAGCCTTCCAGCCGTCACCACCTCGCCAAGATGGTCCTGGGTTGAGACCCACGACGTGCCGCCGTCCGTCGATAGCCGAGCACATTCACCATCAGCCTCCGGCACATCATGTTACGGTAAGGTCTAAGGTGTCAAAAGGGACACCCATCGTAGAGTAGAACATTAACGTAATCATTTAAACAACCGCTCCCCTCCTATATAAATTATCTCTATACATAAAAATGAAAGCTGACTGACTGATTGACTGACTGACTGACTGACATATCAAACTGCAGCCCGAACCACTGGACCTAGAATCGTGAAATTTTTTTGTGGGGGTTCCCCTCAGGTCGTAGGCGAGCACTAAGACGGGATTTTTCGAAATTCGACCTCTAAGTGGGTGAAAAGGGGTGAAATTTATTTCCGAAGAAACGTCGATAGAGCTCGAACCCGACGGCCAATCGTCGTGATTTTTACTTTAATAGGACACTCGTAAAAATGCATATTAGCAATTTTAAGGATTTTTCGAAGTTCAACATTTAAGGGGGTGAAAAGACCTTAAATGTGTTTCCAATCAACTATCGATATCCATCGCACCCTTCGGGATAGAGCGTTGATATTCACTTCAAAATATTGCTTACGAAAATATCCAAAAAGTACTTTTAGATTTTTTTTTTGAAATTCGACCCCCAGACAGTAAAAAGGAGCAAAATGTGTTTTTCATGAATCGTCTATATTTTTGAAACACAATTAGCTAACGTCGTGGTTTTAACTTTAATTTGTTACATTTACAAATGTCTATGACAGGACTCAAAGACGTTTCGAAATTCTTTATTTAAAGGGGCGAAAATACGTGAAATGTGTTTTCGATTATCCTTCCATATCTATCGAATCAACCGAGATATCGAAGTGCTCTTTTCTTTAAATTTGTGCTTTTGTAAATATCTCAAGTACCATTTAAAATATATTTTCTGAATTCGGCCCTAAACTGGTTAAAAAGTGGGTAATATGAGTTTTCGACTCACATTCGATATATATCGATCCCATAATTTTTTATATAGCGATGTGATTTTTGTTTAGGATTGATGCTTACTCAAATACCTAAAAAGTAATTTCAGGAATTTTCGAAATTCGCCACCTAAGGATGTGAAAAGTGGTGAAAAGTGGTGAAAAGCGTTTTCAATTAATCGTTGATATATCTTGAACCCAGAGGGCTAATGTTGTGTGTTTTACGTCCACGAGATACCAATAATGTATTATAAAACGTGATTCAAGGGTTTTTCGAAATTTACTCTTTTTGGCGGTGAAAAGACCTTGAATGTGTTTTTAGATAGTTCCTCGATATCTATCGAACCCGTCGAGATATACAGTTAATTTTTGCTTCAGGATGATGATTACAGAAATTATCGCAAAACGGTTTTCAGATGTTTCGAAATTCGATTTCTCAATACTGCGCAGGGGTGACATGTGTTTATTTAGTTAATGATCGATTTTGATTCGACTGAACGGGCTAGCGATGTGATTTACACTTGAGTTGGATACTTATACAAATGTCTAAGACGTAAATTAAAATATTTCGAAATTCGACACCCAAAAGGGTGAAAAAGTACAAAATTTATTTTCCATCAACCCACGATATCTATCCAACCAGTAGCGATATTGAGGTGTTGTTCACGTCAGAGTGATGCTTACGTAAATATTTAAAAAAATATGTATGTATTTTTTTCGTTGTAAGAAACGTGATTATTAAGAATAAAACTAAGTTGGTCAATATTCAAGGCAGACGATCCGAAAAGCAGGAACGAGCAGTGAGAAACAACCTATACAGGAGTTTCACTCTACAGTAACCTATCAAGACGTGGTGTTGTACAACTTCTATGAGCCCAGGACACAGATATTTTTTTTTTTTTTTTAATAAAATTATATTTTCATGAATTATTTCGACGTTAAATGACGCAGTTGTTTGTTACTCAGGTCTGAATTCTGGCAGGTTCTGGGCTCGAATTCCGTTAAAAGCTACGTTCGAACGTTCAATTCTGTCACACAATAACTACAAGGCAGATCTAATTAGTGCAATTTACATGTAGTCGTTCAAAAGGGGTAAAATTGCAGTTCGCTTTACACTTAGGTTCCTCTACATCAGTTGCAATATAGTCGGTATACTGCCATAAGTGATTAAGTTGTTAATGCCGTTTTGTTTAAAAACACTATTAAATTGTAGATATTAACAAAAATGGGGTACGTTTCTATACTGTGACGCAACAGTACGAAATGACGAATATATTTAAAACTCGGGCAATTGTTCGTGAACAATATATACATATTCCTAGCATTTTTATCATTTTATCTCATTATGACTGGGTTCACTTTTGGCAGTATAACGACGATATATCATCTAACCAATATTAAGTTTGCTGTACCAAATACGTTTCCGTGAAACCTTTACCCACTGAAACTTTATAATAGCAATAAAGTTCCAGTGAATATGTTGAAAATATGTAATTGAGGGCACCGTCACCAATGGATGCATACAGGGTAAATAAGATGTTTTTCATTCGATTCACCTCTTTCATTAGGTGTCTGTAACTACCCCACAGCGTCAAATTGGCAGGGTTATAAATAAGGTCCAGGCGAAGTCGCCGTTAATGTCAGGGACAAATTTAAGACTGCTTTTCGCGTGGACAGCTATAGCTACTTATCCTGCTGCAGAACTAGCCGCTTGGACATTCTAACATTTGAGTACAAATAGGTTCTTCATTTAAAGTAAATATTACCAGCAGTTGCGAATAATACTCGCGAGCAAAGCCGCGGAGGATTGCTAGTATAGTATAATCTTGTATTGTTATGTAACTAAACTGTGTAGAGTAAAGCCATCGTAATTAAGTTAACATATTCCACTAACCGTAACCCTCATCCTTAACTTAACCACTTAACTAGTTTCAGTATAAAGTGCCTATCTCTGACTACAGCCACCCAATCACTTTAAATTATGCGTAAAACAACTTAAAATACAATTTCGTAACAACCAACCTGTAAACTGACATGCACGTCAAAGAAATAAAACAACTGTGCAGAAGTTCACAGCTGCTTGGAAGAATTTGGCGGTTCACCATAACAAATAGATAAACATTCCACACAAATTCTATGTAGTACACATTTTCATATGCAAGGGTAAATATTTGCTAGTGGATGTAAGGCGATAGGGTATATGTATTGTTTTTACGAGGGAAGATGCTCGCAATGAGAGAGGACAGGCATCAGTATACTCACGTTGTCTTGGTATGGAACTCTACATAGGAGCAGCGTGACCAACTGAAGTGGTGGAATGTAGCAGCGACCATGGGTGCCATGACACTGCCAGTGAGAGCTTCCTGACCACAGTCGTTGCCAGCAGCCTTGTCTCCATCATGGCTCAGACCCAGCCTGCAAACAGAGCGAGGTGGTGCAACTGTAATGTTGTGGACTCGCATCAGGGAGGATCCGGGTTCGATTCCTGGCTCCAGCCATCCTGATTTTTGTTTCCATGGTTTTCCGAATTCGCTTCAGGCAAATACTGGGAAAGTTCATGGCCAACTCCTCTCCCAGTTCCTTTTACTGTACTGAATTTTTTTGTGTCACCGTTTCTAGTCACCTCGCTTTCCACAAGACGTAAAGCCCAGTTACCTTACCTAGCCTGCAACTATCTTACCCTCTTTATCTCTCTATACATGCACACATATTGGCTATCCAGGCTATGTACTATATGCAACATTATGAACTTTGCATCATCAGATAATTCTAACTGAGTAGCTACAAGGTTCTTTTATTTGTACAGGTTGGCATATTTGCAACGAAAAAAAAAATGAAATACAATATGGTGAACCAATTTTTCCATTTTAGATGTGTAACTGCAGACAACTGTGGGAAACCTGGTGTTCGTGGAAAGTAATTATTGTTCAATCGACTGAACGGTGCTAAATCGTGCTCAAAGAAATTATATTGTTAAAATATGATCTTCAGTACAGAGACAGGTCTCAACATGGCGCCTAACATATTGTTCTTTCTTTTCAACTAGTATTTTTAATATAAGCACCTTTCATACTCTTACTTCCCTTTTTGTCGAATATACTTTTGCCGTATGTTAAAATAATATTCCTGTCTACATATAATCACATTCATGCAACATTCAACTGAGACCTCGAAATAGTCTGAAATGTAAGTGAGTTAATTAAATTGGCACTCCTTATGTATAAAAACTAAGACACGCCGACTTCACTTGTTGTGAAATAAATACAAGAATCTTCAAGAGGTTGCGGCGTTTGTCTAAACTTATGTTGCCTACAAGTGTTTTTTCCTTCAGGGGTCTGGCCTACAGATGCATTGTCTATTAGTGATTTTGCCTACATGCATTTTTACATTCACTTTGCTTACGACATTTTGCATATTGAAGTACTACTACCATTGAATATTGTATATTATTTCAATTTAATTAATTACGAATGTAAAGGAAACCAGTGAATATTATAGCATGTACAGTATGTAGCAGTCGGCGAGATTGTTTTAGTAAGCCGAGTTTAAAAGTTCTCATGTAACAGAGAATTAACTTAGTATTTCTGATATTAAAATTCTGTGATTTCTCAATCAATTCAAAACAAATAAAAATTAGCATTATTTAATATATTAAAACAACTTCAGTAACTTTCGTAACTCATAATAACCATTTTTACAGGCATTTTATTGTTCCCATTGGGCAAATTCAGAGAACTTCATCAATAAAACATTTCATACAACACTATCCAGAGTTCACTTCGTAACTTGTAGAGGAAAACCAAAGTTTAACATACATACGTGGCATTTAAGATGGAGCGAATCAAATTTGTATCGTTGTTTAGGAACTGGAGACAGATAGAAAAAAGTGCTTCAGAAAATTTCCCTTCTTTCAATATTAAAGCCAGAGTAGTCATATTATTTTTGCAGGTAACTTTGGACACTAGTAGGTAATGGCATTTTGGAGCTAACACGTCATTAAGACAAAATGAAGTTAAACTAATTTCTTTCAGAATTAGCACTCGCAAAACATGTTCAAAAATCACCACTCAATTTAGCGATGGTGGGAGGTTGTTCACTTATCTGCCACGCATGCCATGCTATGCTGATGTGGATGACTGAGAGGGAGGGTAAACTTAGGAACAAGGTAAGGGCGCAGTTAGGAGGAAGATACGAAACGTATTTACTTATATTATTACATTCAGATGTCTATATTTACTTATCAATATACTTTCAAATCACCACGCACCAATTTCAACCCACAGCAAGCAAAGACGGATCAGGTTGACCTGGACTTGAGCCTAAAAGTTTTTGTGGTATGGCGCTGATGTTTGGTGCTTCTATCATTAGGAACCTTTATTCTAAATCACCAACATCGGAAGGGAAATTCCGATTGACGAATTGATATTCTACAATTTTCCACCCCTCTTCGTTAGATTACAGCATCACTAGTTATTAAAAGAATTGTCATAATCGCATGCAGGTAGAATGGACTATATATCTTACAGTAGTAGCCCCATTTGTTAACGGAATGTCATAGAACGATAAGAATATTCCAGTTTCAACAAAACTGAAGCGCATTATCTGTAAAACTATGACAATGAATATATTAAGGCTGACATAGTTTGCATGTACATCTGACACTGCATGGCATGTTCAGACTTCTAGGGCCATGGTGTGAAGTACTAGACTATTAACACACAGAGATTCAACACCGAAGACCGAAATGTGGCCAAGCTACTAAAAATATTACGCAAACAAAATACGACAAAGAAACTAACTTTCTTGGCATCATATCTCGTAAATTATGCTATACGCCAATACTGTTAACTTTACACCTCTCGTCAGTCTACGTACTCCTCACGACAGAACAGTAGTCACATCGCAGAGTGAAACATGAAGAGGACATGGTAATCAAACGTTAACATCGCCTGTTGTGACTTCGGCTGCACATGATCTTACAACTCTGTAGTAAATACCTGCAATGTCACCTAGTAATTAGCGACGTCATCAACAAATTAAAATAAACAATACATTTCCTAAGAGAATGCAGTCTCCCTGAGGAACCTGCATCAAATATTTTACAAGTATACATTGCTTACAAAAATAAGAGTAATTTTTTTTTCAACCTCCGCAGGGCTGTAAAATAACAGGCAAGAATAAATTGTAAAATGCTCTTACTGTCAAAATTAGTAAAACCCAACCATTGTGCCTTTCTATCCGTAATAATCGAATAAATTCATGGAGCTCGCATTTGGCCTTATAGCTTACTGTCGCAGACATGTTCACATGCCTCAACTTGTGTGATGGTTTGGCCACTGAACGTGTTTGGGGGAAGGAGGTAAACAATTGTGCTGCCTTTAGAATATCTTGCAATCGCTTCATGAGCATCCCGTGAAGAAACAAAACTGCTATCATATCAGTGGATGAGCGTACCACACCCAAAACATTTAAACGAACAGAGTTCATCAGTCAGGCGGCAACTTTCTGTGCGGAGAGTAACTGGAAACCTGGTGCTCCAGTACACGTGTCTGAACCTGTGATGCGGTTATGTTGAAACGTAGCTGAAATATGTACGTATTTTTGACAGTGCAGGCATTTTACAGTTCACTCTCATCTCTCCAACGTCCATCTGAGGTTGGGAAGAAAAAACACTCGTATTAAGGTAAGATAAGGTAAGATAAGGTAAGTGGGCTTAACTTCTCGTCGACAGCGAGGTCATTACACATGGAGGCTCACAACTTGCTACAGTGACAGTAGCTGGGAGAGGAACCATCCCAGCTTTCGCCTGAAGTGATCTCGGGAAACTTTGGAAAACCAAAATCAGGGTTGCTGGAGTCGGGGATCCAACCCCGAGTCCTCCAGAATCTGAGTTCAACATGTTACAATTGCGCCGCCTCGCTCGGTTTTGTATTAAGACTTCTTGAACCAACAAACAAGATGATTTGCTGTCTGCCTTTTCAAGACCATGGTCAAAATTGTTGTAGGCTTTCCTCAGCGTGACAAAACTTATAAAAATATTTTTTACCATTTTTGATAAATATTAAGTCACTGCATTTGGAAAACCTCTATAACAAAAGTTAAGCATTCATAAACTTATTGCTGTCTACATAACAAGTACAATATTACACTCAGAAGTAACACTGCTTCCTCAGGAAGCTACATTACAGGCATATCCTTACACTGATAACTTAAGAATTACGCACAGACATTGTGGAGAAACCAAAAAGCTTTTGCTATCGTCAGAAGCTATGAATACCATCACATCCAAAGACGTATATTACAGTTCTATTGCTTTGTGGCTAAAGCTTCCAGGTATTTTCAATCAATAATGCTAATTAGCTGTACAATTTCTTAAAAAGTTGCACATGTAAGTACTGCATCTACACTACTTAATTAAAAGTGCCGATTACATGCATGTATATGTACAGGTTTTCCTGTAAAAAGTTTCTAATAATTACAGAGGGTGTATTATGCATCAAAAGAAGACACGTCGGTCCTAAACATACGTAATACCTACCGAGTTATGGTGTACTACACCTACTGTGCATGAACATCATGTTCCTGAACTACTCGTCACAACAAGTGCTCCCTGTGACAGCCATACACTGCAATGCAGCCTTCCACCCTACGTTGCGTGGAGTCACGCATTCTTTGGAACACCCCTGGTATTTGCCGGATTGCGTCGCACGTGTTCAAAGATATGTTCCTCGTACGAACTAACACCATAACTCTGTATATATTACGTTACCTCACCTTCTCCCCCTCTCTCTAGCTCACAAAACTTGTTATGGGATGTCAGTAACTAACAACTTTCTTTTTAAATAAATAAATATATTTATATATATAAATAAATATATAAATATATATGATCATTAGCAGTATAGATAAGCCCATTCTTTGGAACAGGAGTAGGAATATGGGTTGGGCACTTTTCCACCATCTTGGAAGACGGTCACCCAGCAGCTATGTTATTTCCCCTATTTACTAAACAAAATTGGCATTATTATTATAAAAATAGTTCATAATTTCTAAAATTCCCACCAAAATGTCATTATTTTTATTTAATTTCCTTTTCTCCTTACTGTATACAAAAATAGAATGACGCCTTTGTCTTTTCAATACACGCAGTGAAGGGGTCTCCCTAGAGAGGCTGCGTTTGAGTATGTGAGGCAGAAGCGATAAGAGTGACGTTGACCGGCGTATGTAATGTATTGTCGCCTCTCCGTGCAAGCCACTCAGCTGGCCTGCAGTGCTCTACTATTAGACTTTAGAGCGATGACCACATTATTTTGTTATTTCTGGGCAGCATAGTTCAGAGTTTAACAATAGTTTCTAAACGTGTGTTTTTATAATCCAATTGCAAGGTTTCTAGATACGGCAGTCTGTAAAAGCCATTTTCGGCTACTTTGAGGAGTCCGAAAATGGTGTTTCTATAAAACGTGCCGAATTTTAAAACTATAGCGACATAGTTTGAAGTGTGTGTTCTTTTCGTAGGTATACTACTATGATGAGCGATAAATAGTTTCGTCAGAAAACGAATAGTCGTAACTCGCTGCAACGTGTTTGAAGCGCAGATATGGAGCCTCTTTACCACACTTTCTCGTGCCTCACTGATTTATACAGAACACTCAAGTGACATAGGTATAACAAATCTATCCCTATTGTTATAATGTAAAATATAATTTCATAATGTTTGCTAAAACTACATTTTTATTTTTTTTGTATTCCATGCCGAAAATAAAGTGGAGCGGATGCGGCAATTAACAGAATGTCTTCGTGGATACGAAGTGAAAAATAATGAAATTGAAAATAAGCGGAAATGAAGCGTAAAATATGTCAAGCGGAAACAAAGCTGAAATAAAGTGGAAGTTAAGTGGAATTAAAGTTGATAAAAAGTGGAAACCAAGCGCAAATGTAGCGATAACTAAGCGGGAAAAAAGTGCATTGGAAACAGAGAAGATGTAAAGTGGATAAAAGGTTGAAACGAAGCAGGAGGTTAAGTAAACAAAGAGGCAGTAAAATATAAATGAATGACTTGAGTGGCTCTTTACAGATATGGTCTTGAGAGCTAGGGAGGGTGATTCATGTGAATGTGGAACAATCTCAGAAGAACAAAGACAACGTCCAGCATGACTATCACTTGAACAAAGTTTGTGACTTTGTTAAATGCAGTACTCGTTAGAATATACCAATAAATTCCAGGACATCGTAAATCACAAATTAGAAATAAACATAATTTTTAATATCTGTAAATCACTAACATAAATATTTATAATATTTTCTTCTTTACTCGAAATGGTTTCAGACCCTATTTCATAATACTGGGAACCCAGAAGGATTATTTTTATTACATGGCTTACATACAAATGACAGTCGTTTATGACACACGCGTTCAGCGTAGTAGAATAAAGTCATTTATTCATCTCTGAAATCACAAGATTTGACTGTCGCTAAGAATGGTTTCCTGGTATACGTTGTCAGACATTTTCCTGCTAGCCATGATAAATTATTTTTAAAGTCATTATATATATTAAAATAATGATAAATACAAGACGTTCTACCATTGAACCCTGCCGAGTAAACATCACCCTCCCGCTTACCAACTTAGCCATGCCCGAAAACATTTCCAATAAAAAATTAATTATTTTTAAAACGTAATGAATCAGTTTAATAAAAGTCTTCTTTTGTTCAAGATGTGCACTCTCCGAACCCGATACGAGCACACTACATATATAAAAGACATGTCAGACAACATACAAAACGGAATTACTCTCGCTTAGGAACTGATTTAACTTGTTAAACCATAGAAGGTTACGCATAACTCTTTCCCTGGGCACACATACAGCAACACCTGCACACCCTTCCCCTACAACTCTCTCTTAAAAAACACTCCACAGAACTACCTCCACCCAAATCCCCCACACTACCATTCATTCTCACTTCATACACAAGTACAACATCTCCTCTCACAGATTGCAATCACCACAACGTAAACTAATAGCAAATCACATAGCCAATGTCAGCAACCATTGTTGATTTGGTATGTCATTGACATACAAGAACATTTTCTACTCTCTTTGATTTCTATCTCATTTAAATAAAATGTATGCCTCGTACAATAGATTGTCATGTACTTATTCACGAGCAATTATTTAAATATATGTTTTTATACAGATAAAATTCTCAGGGTAAAAATGATATTTTCAAATCGGCACAAATACCCTGGATAATAGTATAAACAGACATAAAAGAGCAGGAGGTACTTATGCGTGATCTACTTCGTGAGCAATAATGAAGGCACTGGTGAGGCCCTCGTCACGGTTGAGTGCACAGCTACGTGCAGGGTCGCAGGCTCCATATACTGGGGCATAGCACAAGGATAATAAAAATAGATAGTGTGATGATAGGAGATACTTACACGTGAGCAACCTCGTGTGCTATAATGAAGGCACTGGTGAGGCCCTCGTCACGGTTGAGTGCACAGCTACGTGCAGGGTCGCAGGCTCCAGATACTGGGGCATACCCTGAGGGTCCTCCCAAGTCCAGTCTTGTCAACCACACGGCCACGTCGTGTCGTTCTGCTGATCCTAGGGTCGACAACACTCGCTCGTTCCACGCATTCACTCGCTCCAGCGACCTCTTGGAGTTGCCCTCCTGTACCTGAATGTTATCATTAATCTGAGTTACTTTTCCTTATCGTACATATCGTTTACTGCAAGGCATGCAAGTAAATAAGTAATTAGACAGCTCAGCAGTGAGCACATATATGTATATTAGAAGTTTGTTAAGGAACTGTTCATCTTGTATAAATTAAATCCACTAATGTACTATGGCCATCAAACTTTGCACATGCCTTTACATATTTAATGTCCGCCATTACTCCTAAGTTTTTGTTCACCTAATCAAAAATTACGGTCTTATAGGTTCTTGTGGTAATATTTAGTATGAACTTGTTTGTTCAGAACTTTGAAAAAGTAGAAGAGTTGAACACAATTTTGTATTTTCATACATTGCAATGAAGATGATTGTGTCACCACTGAATGCCACATAGGGTCTCGCTGTTGACCAGAAGACTCACGACAGTTTAGTTTGTGTCCAATTTAGTCCAGGATTCACGTGTTGTGTTTATTTCATGTTTGATTATGGACATCCTATATATACTCACTCTCTCACTCACTCACACACACACTCACTTTCTCACACACACTCACCTATTCACTCACTCTCACACACTCACTTATACAATCACTCACTCTCTCACATACACTCACTCAATCACTCTCACACATTCACTCACTCATTCAGTCACTCTCACACACCCACTCACTCATACAGACTCTCACTCACACACCCACATACTCACACACCCACCTACTCACACACCCACTCACTCTCACACACTCACTCACACAACATACCAACTCACTCATGCACCACTCACCCATTCACTCACACACCCACTAAGTCTCAAACACACTCACTCACTCACACACCCACTTACTTAACCACTTATTAATTCACTCACTCATTCACTCAGTCACACACTCACTCATTCACTCACACACACATACATATACAGTGTGAGTCTGAATAACACCGACAAACGCTGGAGGTGATGCCTTAGGAAAAATACGACGAAATGGCAACGTTTAGGGGAGTGACACATGACAAATTACGTATGCATAGTTAGCGAGTTAGCGTGCTGAACAATAATCCGTAACAAATTAGGCTTCTGCATCTCGAAGGTTTATGCAACATCAGGGATGCAACCCTTACTTGTTCTACTATGTTAAGGCTGTTCAAGTGTGAAATTAATAATTTTATTTGATTGCGAAACTATGCAAGATTTGTAGACATCACTTGAGATTGCATTTTCCTCTTATGGAAGAATTTGAGCATGCATAGTATTCAAATAACGGCATGCCAAAGTCAAAATATGCATGATTACGGGCGCATGAAACCAAGGAAAATTATCAGACTTACTGAAATGAAAAAAATTACGCTGAGATTAGATGTCGCGACCTAATGGCCAAAAGTTATAAAAACATAAAAGGACGCTTCTTCGTATTTTTGAAAAATTGCTAAAAATAAGTTCTTAATTTCGAAAATTATCGACTTCTTAGGTGCACTAAAAACGAATACCGTTTTCTTTCATTCAAATATTTTGTTTTCAGCAAATAGCGGCATTCTTCCTGATTACGACGATACCAAGTTTATAACAATGCGAACTATGGTCTCGTTGTGGTGTGTGTGCGCAGTAACAAGTGCGCGTCATCTTCTACGACGCGACGAGCAGCCATGGCGAAGTGTCGTGTTGCCGCGATCACGGTCGTGTTCCTCTATGGCCGTGGCCGCGATAAGCTACTGTAAGGTGGCGCGCCTCCGCTCCTCGTGGCATCTCTGCCAACCGCGTGGACGAGTTGGCGATGTGCGGATGGCTTACTGGGTAGTTGGTTTTATCGCTACATTTATTGTTAGGTGCAGTGTCGGTCGTCGGTGTCATAGTCGTAGTTGATATAGTAAACTGTGACGCAGCTATTTGTTACTTCCTTCACTCTTTTCAACATTGTAAAATTTCAGAGACGTAAACAGGCTCGGTCTTACAATCGCAGTAGAAAATATAATATTCAATGAGCGATTTTGAAAAGAAAAGAAACTGATTCAGTACCTATCACCTAGTAGCACGAAAGATGTAATATATAAGTAACACTTTTTAATGTCACCTGTACCCATTATTTTCGTTTTATTTTAGCCACTTTTTTCTGTTCACATTTGTCCTGAAAGCAGTTACTATGATAACAAGTGATACGCAAGAATTCATGTTCCGAGTCGGGGAGAAAATATGTAAGAGAAAGTGCGAGGTTTAATCCCATTACGTTTTCTAATTATAGGATTGGCATTTCCTCAATAAATTCAGTTTTTAAAATACTATAACTTTTATTAAAAAAATTTATTGCATGTGTCAATTGCCTTTGGTTTTCATTACCAATAGCTAAGAAAAAATGCAATATGACGTCTCATTAAATTTTTATTTTAATTGATATCTTTCTTTAGAATACACATTAAAATATGCAATATAACTTACTGGTAATTCGCAATTCGTTATTTTGGTAAAATGCGGCATAGCATTGTAGAAGATGAACCGTGAATGTGTTCTTCATTTTACATTGGCTGTTATGCTACTGTTAATGTACAAATTTTTTACAACGATGATTTGTTTGCTTATTTTAAAAGTATATATCGTACATTACGAAATTCAGTTCTCAAATATCAACAATGTGTGCCTTAAAATAAAACTATATACTGTACTGTATGTAAATTAGTCGTAGCAGATAAATGAATACTTAATACACAATTATACTATTCAACAATACTATCTAAATATATTTTACTAGCAGTTTTACAAATTGTATATTTAGTGCAACATTAAAACAATTCATTTACTTTATTATTATTTTTATACTGCTGCGTGAGGGGGTTAATTTTGTCATAAACACAGTTTGTAAAAATAAAATTGTGTGATTTATGTTTAGTAAAGGCCTCTCATATTATGTGCGTATGGGTATTTCCATTTACAGTCACTATACGACAACTTAAACATGGTATGCTGTACAGTTTGAAAATTTATAACTGAATTATTTTACAGTCATAAGGCAACAATGAATGAAACAAACTAGTCGTATTTTTCAACAACTGTCAGTATAGCTGTATCACCTGAAGGCCGAAGGGTCTGTATTTGTAGGCCTATTTTGTTGTTTCGTAGAACACACAAAACGTTTTGGTTTATCAGCATGAAGTTACGCGAAATACATTCGCGATGGAGGTCGTAATATAGTAACAAACGTTATTTTACTTAGGAATTTGTCATTTTTATTTTGAATATTTACACGCTATTTATAAAATTAATTAATAGAAAATCTCCTCTACTTCAGTCCAAGTAAACTCAGAGAAATAAACAAGCAGCCCCGCTTACGGTGAAATATAACTGGCAGATGTCAAAAGCCCTGCGTCACCCTTCACAGCTGGAGGGCCGAGACGGGCAGCTCTCATCTATCACAGAGGGGTCGCTCCCGACGAAACGTCTGCAACACCTAACTGGCAATTGGTTGATCCTATATCTGAATAAAGATGTACCATGACAGTCGTAGTTCAAATAGCATTTGTACAGCTAACATTCAATGCTATCGAATTTAAAATTAATTTCGTTGTATAAAACTGTGCAAACATGAAAGCCGCAAAAACATAATCGCCGCTGCTGTAGTACGAATTTTTAAGTCCTTTAAGTATAGTAACGAGTAAAATATGCAATCGTAAATTGTTCCGACTAAAAGTGTCAGTTCACGTGTGTTACTGGCATCCAGTTTTTTTCTTGCAGGTGTTACAAAAAATTACGTTAATTTTCATTTTGAATTGTTTATCGTTGCTTAATGCAAACTCAAATATACTCAAAGGTATGTTATGTCACAACTGATGCGAATTGTAATAATCGAACACTGCCGAAAAGTGTACACTGAAAGAATACTTATTTAGTAAATATCCTTCAAATTATTTGTTGCCATAGACAATTTTTTTGTGTTTTGTGACCATGATTTTTAGCGGTGACTAAAAAATTTATTTATTTGTACTGAGTGCAACAATATTTGCCAGTGTGCCAATATTAACTAAACATTTTGTACTTGCCACACAATGTGTGTGTGTGTGTGTGTGTGTGTTGGTGTGTGTGTGTGTGTTGGTGTGTGTGTGTGTGTGTATATATATATATATATATATATATATATATATATATATATATATATATATATATATATATATATATATATATATATATATATATATATATGGTGGCAGGATTTTGTGGCCACAACACGTGTGAAACACTTAATGACAAAGATACAAGAGAAATACACATTTTCATTTTCTTACACAACTTTACATTTCTAAATATTTTCTGGATAAGGAACAAGGAATTCTTGATTTTATTTATAACATCGCCGATCTATAAAAAATACACGGAATGACGTTATCGTAGGATACGTAAGAAATGCCACTCTTAAAAATATTTAAAAGTGACATTAATGCAGTGAAATAACAGGGTTTTTATATTTTAAATACCTTATTATGCAAGTTATCATTCTGGAGAGAGGAAACTGTCAATTTAATTGTTCTGTGAGGTTTTATTCGGTGTAAAGCTACTAGGTAAAATGAAAATATAAAAATTATGAATATTGTGCTTAATTTAACTTTTGTAGGGTCAATTTTGTGAGTATTTTTGTAAAGAAATGTTGGCACAACGTTGGTAAATGGTTGGCATTACATATTATGTTACACACACCATTTCAACAATCCAGCGATGTTGGGCCAACGTTGGAAACTAGTAAGAATCCAATTAAAAATCCCCGTTGGGTCTACATTGTTTCACGTGGCATTTCAATGTTGTGCCAACGTTGGCCTAACCAAAGGTTGCTACTGGGGTATGTGTACAGAACCAAAATATCGTATACATAAGCCCTTGCAAAACTGTGCATTCCTCGCCTAAAGTTGCGTTTAAATATCGTGAAAATTCAGCGACAGCATTACACAAGCCAAAAGTTATAACTTCAAAGACGTACTGTTGATTGCGGAGCAGAAAGAAGTCAAGAGTCAAAGGTAGTCAGGAACTCCACACCTTGATACCGTCTTAAAATATCCCTGGTTTATACTGGACATTCTCTATCTTTAATGGGGCCACGGTGGCCGAGGGTCAGACCTATCGCCTCCCACCAAGGCGATCCGGGTTCGGTTCCCAGCGGGTTCGGATTCCGGATTTTCGCATGTGGGAATCGAGCTGGACAATGCCGCTGGTCGGCGGGTTTTCTCGGGGATCTCCCTCGTCCCCCGCAGTTTCATTCCGGCGCTGCTCCATACTCACCTCATGTCATCACTCACCAGCGCTAAAGACCTCGATGTTAAGCGCTGACCAAAATATCTCTCTCTATCTATCTTTAATAGGAATTTGGTTCAGGTATCTGGCGTCTAAGAAGTGACTTACAGATCCGTCTTTTTTCTCGCACAATCCTCTCTTCTAATCATGTGCCAATCCAACATTAATCCTCAGCTTCAGTGTAGATACTTAACTGATATCGGGTAGGATTTCCTATGAAATGGTTCGTTTCCCAGTACCTTAATGTAATATTTATATAGAATATTACGGCCGAGAATTTCTGAAAAATTACTCTGGTATTTCATAAGCTTATTATATAGCTGTTGTTTTTGCTCACAATCTATCAGATGACATGCTGCTACTGCTTGATTTATTTCCTCTGAAACTGATAAGGCTGGCGTAGTAGATAAGGTAGCTAAGTGATATAATTCACATCACATCTTTCTACGCCTACACATTTATCTGAAATCTACCATTGATCTGATGTAGCAATAACTTGTGTCTGATAAGGTAAAGAGATAAGCCACCCTGCGAAGTTCAATACAATACCATACCTTGTAAGAAAATCAGCTCCTAAAATCATATGTTTTGCAAGGCCTTTTACGATCAACACAGAAACGAATTTAACTTCTCCTAGGCCTTCGATGGTCAACAATATTTGTTGATTTACTACGGGACTAGTACGCACAGTTACTCACATAATCTTTGTCCAAGAAACTGGTATTAGGCCTATACGTTATACATGGTATTGATTCTTTATCACGTGCCTTAACTCATCGCTTACACAGCTGAATTTAGCCTTAACATAAAATAGAGCTGGTACTTTAATCTTGCAAACAGAAAGTAAAACTTCTGGACAAAACGGTGCTCTAGACTTATCTATATCAAATTTGCCCTCTTGCATTAGAAACTCATATTCTGACGAATCCAGGCAGATAGTGTTAATAACTGGCGGTTGCTTGATTAGTGCAGATAATTTAGGTTCAAACTCAGAATCACTGCCACTGGCTTTGGTCCCCTCGACATTAGTGACACATTTTGGCGCTGAGGGTCTGACATCACCAACCCTCTTTAATTAAACGTATTCTTATCTGGGTTGGTGCCGTATAGCGACATATGCCTAGAGGTCTATGTTCCACTGTCAAAAGCCCTTGCTGTCGGGCTAAGTGGTTCGTTGCGTGCAAAATAACCTCTATTTACAGGTTGGTTACTGGATGCTGCTGGTAAATACACATTACTGCTCTGCTGTTGTGGTACAACACACACGTACTGCTGACTAGGAATGAAGTTTGTATTAACAAATGCCGGGTTAGTAGCCTTTGAACTGGTAGGAACTATAGTTGTAGTGAACATAGCAGCAAACTGTCGTCTTACATGCCTTGTGCGACCTCTCTTGCATATATATAGGTAAGAGATGTCGATGAGCATATTGTTCACGTCGCGTTGTAACGACATAAACTACTCCGCTCTATCCAAGTACGCATTCGGCACATCATTAAGGTCTTCACTAAGTGAATTGCGACGTCGCACTTTGCTAAAATCCTACCTATATCAAGGCTGGTATCTGTTACTTTCCCCTCTTCCTTTATTCTCATAAACACCATGGCCGGAGTTCTTGTCGGCTCGCTATTTTTGGTCACTAGGTGAACTATAATGCCGCCAGTTAAGTGTGTTTACCCGGGGTTGGTTAGCAGGGTTACCGCGATATTGTTGTTGCTGTTGACATTGGAAACTGCGGCTTTCATAGCGCTGTTGTGTCAGTACATACAGAGGTGGTGTGGGGTTAAGCACTGGTCTGTCTAGTTCCGGCTTACTTGTGGACTGCCGCTGTCTTTATGTCTGCTCTATCTTTAACAGCTGGTGCAGAAACTCAGCTGTGAATTGTCTATAAGAATGGCGTAGCTCCCACTAGTAGCAAGCCAACGCTTTTAGGCTGTTAACAATGCATTCCAGTCACTGTGGAAGTGTCAGATTAAACTGGTTTAAGTACTCCACTAATTACATAAATATGTAACTATAATATTTATTTAGAATTTCTGGTAGAGCTTGCGTGGGCTGCAGTGTGGACTCAGAAGTATCCTGGTTTCTGAGACGTTCCATGGGCTAATGAGTAAGTAAGAAAAATAAAAAGCCAAGCTTGGAAGAATTATGAGAATTTAATTAAAAATCGTCGTGAATTGTTTTCAATAAAAAAATTTAACTTAAGACAAAAACTTTAGAATAGATTCTATAACCCAACACTAATTGTGACAGTTACCCTGCTACCACCTGATAGTAACATGGCTCTCTTGCTACTACAAACATCTAATTTAACTGGGTTCCTGTAATCTTGAATTCATAACTGAATTTTTTATATATATATATATATATATATATATATATATATATATATATAAACATTTTTGCATCATGATATTGCTCAATGTACTATGGTAGAGTACACAAGAACTCTGCATCACATAACACTGGGAATTTTTAAATCCTGTTACGTTAGTAGAATATATGGGACAGTAAGATAGTGGTCCAATTTGACAATTAAAGTTACAAATTTGTGTTAAAAAGAGTACATTTTTAAAGTCACAATTATATTGTTAATAAAGCCAATACAAGGGGCGCAGTTCTTTAAAATGAACGGCGTCTTACGAACATCAGCGTCGGCGGTGACTTCATGATTACTCAGAAAACTAAGTTAGTTTACTGCAAAATGCCTCTTGTTAATACGACAAAACAGTTTTAGCTGTCATTTACTCTAAACTCAGGATAAAGTTGTACTTTTTTGTCAATTCTAAGGTTCAGCACAAGTGTTCATCCACGATAATATATTTTGGTATCTTAATTGTAAATTGTATACTAAGCATTCTGTTGGTTTAACCAGCCGTCAGGTGTACTGACTGGATGGCGTAAGGGAAGTTAAGGAGCAGGCTGCATCATTTGACTTAATCCCACAAGTTGGGTGTACATACACATTACTGTTTACACTGTTGTTGTTTCCATAAGACATGTTTGAGTGGAGTCCACGGTGGCACACAAGCTAGACCATTCACCTTCCACCAGACAATCTAGGCTAGATGCCTGGTGGGGTAAAATCCCGGTTTTCACATGTAGGAAACTTTTTTGATGATTCTGTTGGACGGCTGGTTTTAATACTGATCTCCTTGGTTTTCCCTGCCCCCTTATTAAGGAGCTACTCCATTGCCACTTAAGAAGGGTTATTCATGTTAGGTACAGCTGGCTGGGCTTACAGAGGACTTGTTACAGTCATTTGAGTAGGGGAAGCAGGTGGATGCTGCCTGTTTCATTAACTTCAAAAATACATTTGATGAGGAATTACATAGGATGTTAATGTGGAAAGTTGATGAATTGTTATTGGACGGAGATGCAGCGAGATGGATTTGTGACTTCCTCTAGGAACGGTGGCAGAGGGTAAAGTGGGAGACTCCTTATTGCAAGACCGAGAGGTTACGTCCGGTGTGACACAGGGAAGAGTATTGTGTGTGATAATGGCAAATGACATGGGAGCGGGGATGAGTGGCAGAATACGATTGCTTGCCGATGAATTTTTTTTATATGCAGAGGTGGGTGGAGGAAATAAGTTGCAGGATGACATTGGTATGATACAATTGTGGATGGAAGAGAACAAAATGAAAATAAATAAAAAAAACAAGGATTTAATTGCTAGATTTACCAGAAGGAAAGCTAGGAGTGCGGGCGTGTACAGATGGGGAGGCAGGAGATAGCAGAAGTTTCAGAATACAAGTACCAGGAATACCATTGCAGGGTGACTTAGGGTGGAGAAGGCAAGTAGACAGAGTGGTTTCTAGGGTTCTAGGTATGCTGGAGAAGGTATTGAAAGGCGTTAGTAGTGCAGTGAATGCAATATGGGCGTATACTACAATGGTACAACCAATGTTTGAGTATGCGACAGCAGAGTGGGCCCCGTATGTGGAATGGGTGGTTGGAATGTGTGGTGCGGGAGCTGGAGAAGGTGCAAAGACGGGCAGCAAGGTAAGTGAAGGCTAAATGGAGAAGGCAAGGGCAGGCTGGTGAGGACATAGGGAACTTTTGGCCATCTGTGATGCTGAAGGATTGTGTTTGGTTCATTGAGGAAAAAGAGAAGAGTGGGTTATAATTATTGTTATTATTTAGCCACATCTCATTCATTCTTCAAGCCTCTCGTGTAGAACAACTGACTCAAATTTCAACCAGTCCCTCTCTCATCTCACAGTGATTATGCCTGAGATGGAACACACAGCAGATAGTACTTTTTATTTATTGAGTAAACAGAGTAGATACTTTGAGGTAAAGGTCAATATACTATAATTTATAACCAAATCATAGTTATGTAATTCAATTTTTTAATAAAGTTAATATTTTCTTTTAAGTTTTATACATTGCTGAACAGTTCAATGACTGTTCGTTTGTTTTCTTCATGTAGGTTATTCACGAAGTCTTGGTAACTTTTATCCATTCAGATTACTTTTATAATTTTTACTATTTGAGTATAAATAAAATACCCTACATAATATAAAACAGTTGCACCATACTCAAAAAGTTAAATTTGTCATCTTGCCAAGGTGAACTTCAAAAGTGCTACCTAAAATATGAATAACCTATAGCAGTTCTAGCACCACAAAGACAGTGGTCTGGTGTCAACATTTTAGTGGACGGTGTAAACAGGCAATTACAAAACTGTTGTACTGGTGCAAAACCTATTAGCATCATCAGTATGTTAGAAATGTTTGTATTTTAATGGTTGCCTCGAGTCCAATGTGCAATTAATTTTGTTAAGTGTGAGCGAGTGAGAGATTTTGGTCATCAGCGCTTAACATCGAGGTCTTTAGCGCTGGTGAAGAATGACATGAGATGAGTATGGAGAAGCACCGGAATGAGAGGGCGGGGGAAACGGGAGATCCCCGAGAAAACCCGCCGACCAACGGCATCGTCCGGTTTTTAAGTGTGTGTGTTTTTTTATATAGTGTGGTTTACATAACTTCTTCTTAATATGTATACTTCTTTTTTTTCCCCAGCCATCATTATCGAGCACAGAGTCGGTCGGGGTTACCAGAGGTTGCAGTTGCCTCTCCTAATGTGGGGAGATGCAATCCTGGTTTGTTGATTGAATTCAGGAGATAATACGGCTGCAGCACTCAATTTATTGATGTAAATTAATTTTGGACATACCAGTAATTTTAATTATTCCAAGCAACTGCTCTAAAGTCAAATTATTTCTGTCTGGAGAGAGGGTGGGGTTCTAACAATGTCATTTACACCAAAATGAGCTCCCTTGAAAGTGTTTCGCAACCCCAAATCATTAACTCTGTGAACATTTATGCCAACTGCTTAAGTAAACTATATTTTCACTTTAACTTTTGCAAAATTTCATAGTGTATCTGATAAGTATGAGTGCAAAATTACTTTTGAGAATACAATAGTAATTGAACTCATGAATATGCATTTTTGATAATCCACAGAATATAAATATAATTGGTTCTTTGCGGTAATTTTATTTTCCTGTGGCATCAGTGGTGACAAGACTTATTCCAGAAATGGTGCAAAATCCAAAAGATTTCTACAAGTAATTTTTTTTTCAGTTGCCTCGCATGTTACAAACATTTATATTATAGCGCATGTTCTGTACATGTAACTCAATTATAACGACAAATATTTCGGAACGATTAAAATGATAAAAAAAAACAGTATTCACTTACTAAAATATGAGTAAATTTCATAAAAAAATTTACTAAGCATGTTTAAAATCCTGTAACAATAAAATTACTTTCAGCTGACTCATTGCATATAAGTTTTGTGCCACTAGAGAAAATTACAAATTTAATTTTTTTTATTTTACAGACAATTATTGGGAACTATGGCGTCAGTGTGTTGTGAAATAGACGTAATAAAAATCGGAAGTACTGCTATGTGAATGGACGAATTAATTTTTAACATTAAGGCCTATAACAAAATTTATGCTTGTAAATTATGTATCACGTTATTTTATAGTCGATTTCTTAGTTTTATGTACTCGAATAGAGCGACCAGTGTTTGTTCGTACGTTCGTATGTACCTACCTGTAGGAAATCATTATTCAATCCATTATTTGCAATGCATCACAGTAGAGGTATATTGTTTACCGTCCCGCGTCAGCTATGAGTTCCTGCTGGGTAACATTCATTTTTCAGACGTAAAGATATAAACATATACAAGGAGGGAGATAGCACGTAGATTCACATACTAGCTGTATTAACGTCTTAAGAAAGATCTTGTTTTCTGCTGTGTTAGTGTAGCGTACATGATGTTTAGTACGAAAATGTATACACTCCAAGGTCTCGGAGTTGGCGCGCAGAGAGCAGCTATTCATTAAAATAATTATCTTCAAATGATATTTAGTCTTTTCTAAGTTTTACATTCATTTAGTTTATTTTCAACTTATGAATAGTGTACACTCAAATAAATAATTTTTCCGAAAGAAGAACATATTTTTCTGCAAAATTACAGCTAAGCGCGGTTCCACAGATAAAGTTGTGTTTCCGTTCCGTGCGAAGCGCTGTCACCTTGGGCTTCTCGAGCATGTGTAACATGGGCTTCTCGAGCATGTGTAACATGGGCTTCTCGAGCATGTGTAACATGGGCTTCTCGAGCGTGTGTAACATGGGCTTCTCGAGCGTGTGTAACATGGGCTTCTCGAGCGTGTGTAACATGGGCTTCTCGAGCGTGTGTAACATGGGCTTCTCGAGCGTGTGTAACATGGGC
>PNEQ01090634.1:0-25976 GCA_003012365.1 Medauroidea extradentata
ATCTGCCATTTGGAACATAGTCTACAATTGCATTTTTACTAAATTCCGAAACAGTTATTTTGCAATGGTAGACCAAGCTACATTTTTAATTATAAAATATTATCAGAAGTATATTTTGTTGTTTAACACTTTTAAATGTAAAATATACAATATTTTACATGTTACAAAACACGGAACACTACTCAAAATAGCATCCTATTATTTTGCAACGACTGTTCACATAAGATCAAATATCTTGAAATTACATTTCTGTCCCTTGGTCTACTATTGCATAACTCCATCCAATTATGCTAACGGTACGTGAACTCCGGCAACGTGTTTGTGTCGCGAATCGCACGTCATAACTACGTTCACACGCAAATGTTTGTCTGACGGCAGGTGACGCCACGCATTCGCGCTATACGAAAGTACATTTTGACAGGTAAACTACCGACCCTGACGGGCATACAGTGTTTGTTCGTCGCTGCATTTACGCACTACTAATTGGTCAGAGACACCCTTTTTAATACAGTCCATTGCATTCGAAACTGAAGCTGCTCGGCTCGTCGGCGAACCGACACAATGGCAGCGGCAACTGAAGAGTTACAGCTTGTAACATTCAATTATTACGTGACCCAAGCTGATGAAGCTCGAGAACTCTATGAAGCAGCGCAAGAAGACCCTGGGAAAATGGAAGATCTGGAAGTATTGCTTTCAGACGTATTCGACAACAAAAGTAAAGTCCTGGCGAACTACTTAGTGCTTTGTGCTAACCCACCGTCGGAACACACAGCTTCTTTGGCAGATATTAAACGACAGTTCCGTGTCTACGAAGTTTTGGTGCGGGAATTGCAGAAAGTCGTAAACAGGTCGAAGGTGCTTAGTGATAAAGTTGACATTGAGCAGTAACACTCCCGGTTGTTGTAAGAGTCCCCAAACTGCAGTGCTACCAACACTACCATTGCCTACATTTAGCGGAAACCGGGCAGAGTGGATGAGTTTCGCGGAGCTCTTCACTTCAATAATTGGACAAGTACCAAACCTCTCTAAGGTACAGAAAATACATTATCTTTTGGGCTGTTTGAAAGACGAAGCACGTGAATTGGTGAGTAACATCCCCATTGTCGATAGGAATTATGATGTAAAATGGCATATGTTGGAGAAACGATTCAAAAGTGTTCGAATTGCAGCTACAGTTCATGTCAATCGAATATTGCATTTCACATCTGTAGACAGCCGCAACAAAGGAATGTTAGCAAAATTTGTTACAAGTGTGGAAGAAAATCTAAATGCTTTAAAGGCACAAAATTTCCCTGTAGCAAACTGGGATTTTTTGCTCCTGAATATTTTGTTGGAAAAGTTAGACCAACCTCTAAGGCAGGCATTCGAAATGACATTGGATGAAGACATTCCGTCATATGTTAAGCTGCTCAAGTTCATAGAATGCAAGGCAAAGGCAGCAGAACATGTACAGTTGGTGGCAGCTGGAGGACAAGAGGGCAGCTACAACCAGAAATCGACTTTACAGCAAAGACAAGCTTACAGCGGATGTAGGTTTCGATCAGTCAGTTCGGCAAGTAGACCTAATTCCTCTAATAGAAATTTTAAGACCACTCTGATATCAGTCAAGGACAGTTTAAGTGAAGTAACACAGTGTAGTATTTGTAAGGGACAGCATGCAGTGAACAAGTGTCAAGTTTTTTTGTCAAAGACACCAGATGAAAGGAAGATGTGCGTTGTGGCAAATCAGTTATGCTTCAACTGCCTGCGGGAATGCCATACAGCAGCTCAGTGTCGATCCAGGTACAGGTGTCAGCACTGTCGAGGAAGTCACCATACGCTTATTCATATTGAAACTGCTACAAGCTCAGTTGAAGACCGACCCGCTCCGGACTTAACAACAAATCCACCAACAGAAGATGCTCCAGTCTTTTCCATGTGCTCTGCCGAAGTACAACAAAGTGCTGCTAAATCCACTACGGTACTCTTGAAGACTGCACTTATTCATGTACGGGACAGCACGGGTCAGTACCAAGTTGTACGAGCCCTATTGGATGGGGCATCGCAGTCATCCTTTATAACTGAAACCGGCTTACAACGCCTGGTTCTAAAAAGACGCCTTGCAGACATAAACATATCTGGCATAGGGCACACAGCAGTCTCGGGATCCAGAGAGGTGGTGGCGTGCAAGATACGATCAATTCTTGCTCCACATGTGTGTCTTAGCAGTAGGGCATTAATTTTGCCCAGAATTACTGGTGACTTGCCATCAGTGCAGGTTGCCACACGAGATTTAGGGCATTTGGAGGGTCTACCCTTGGCAGATCCACAGTTTGCCACACCAGGAGCAGTAGATGTGTTGCTGTCAGCTGAGGTGGTAGCTGAAGTTATGACTGGACCTAAGATCATTGGTCAGCCGCATGCATTTCACGCTGTATTTGGGTGGGTGATTACAGGTACTGCTCCGTGTGAACCCATAAATGTACCTCAGATGACATCATTACTGGTGCGTGCAGATACCTCTCTGGACCTAACCCTACAGAGATTCTGGGAAGTCGAGGAACTGCCGCAGACCAAACTACTCTCCAAGGAAGAACAACAGTGTGAGAACCACTTTCGGGACACACATGCTCGTACAGCTGGCGGCAGATATATTGTGAAACTTCCGTTCAAACCTGATAAAGAATTGGGTAGTTCATACAGTGTAGCTCTGAGACGGTTCCATGGACATGAAGGTAAGTTTAAAAGGGTACCAGAGTTGAAAACCCATTATCAAGAGTTCATGAGTGAATATGAATTACTGGGCCACATGACCTGTATTGGGCAACTTACGTCGTCTGGGAATGACATGGTGGTGAAACTGACTTCCCCTGCTCACAGTCAACCTGCATATGTGATTCCACACCAAGCTGTGATCATGGCAGAGAGTGTGTCCACCAAGGTGCGGGTAGTGTTTGATGCCTCTACCACAACTGTAAACGGACCTTCATTGAACAGTCTGCTACACTCGGGACCTAAATTGCAAAAGGACATATTTGATATAGTGTTACATTTCAGAACCTCACCTGTGGCTCTTACGGCAGATGTGTGCAAGATGTTCCGTCAGATCCTGATAGACCCAGCTGACCGGAAGTATCAGTGCACCTTATGGCGAGCAGACCCCAATGACCCGGTGAGTGTTTATGAGCTTAATACCGTGACTTATGGTCTGGCCTCTTCTCCTTATCAGTCTTTGTGCACGTTACAACAACTGGCAATGGATGAAGGCGACAAGTTTCCCTTGGCTGCTCAAACTCTCTGCAACGACATGTTTGTAGACGACATTATCACAGGAACGGAGACTGTTTCTGAAGCGGAACATCTTAAAGACCAACTTGTTAAGCTCTTGGAGGCAAGGGGGTTCCAATTGCACAAGTGGTGCTCGAATCACAGGGAACTTCTCAGCATGGAAACGCCAGAGAGGACAAATACTTCAAGAGGGCTTGATCACTCAGAGTCTGTCAACGTACTGGGGCTGCGATGGGATCCAGTGGAGGACCAATTTCTCTACAAAGTGGATGTGCCGGATCTGCCAACTACAAAGCGTGGTATCCTGTCGACAATTGCACGTCTGTACGACCCATGTGGCTGGTTGTCTCCTGTGGTGGTTGCCAGCAAGATACTACTACAGTCTCTCTGGACTCAGGGTTTGGAGTGGGATGATCCTGTTGATGGTGTCACACTGCATAAGTGGAACCAGGTCAGATCATCTTTGCCTTATATAGCGAATATAAGAATTGATAGACATGTTCCAATTCGAGCAAGCACAACACAGTTCCATGGTTTCGCCGACGCAAGTGAGAAAGCATACGCTGCTGTTATCTATGCTCGATGTGAGAAGCCCAACGGTTCAGTGACGGTTTATCTGCTAGTGGCCAAGTCAAAGGTTGCACCTCTTAACCCTTAATAGGGCGCGCTTAATGTTGTGACATAAGAAGTCGCGCACGGTCATTCTGACCAGGTTTTTTAAAAATTGTCTGAAAAACATGTTTTTATTTTACATTCACATACTCTCACTAACTGAATATATAAAGTAACTGCATAGCGTCTTCGTAGTAGGATTCAATACATTTTAATGCATGATTTTAGACCTTCTAAAACACTTTAAACAGAACAAGTTCAAGAAATTTATATCCATCCATATAACTCATAGCATTAAATAATGTAATATATGGTAAACATGCATACATTTACACCCAAAAATTTTGTGATAAAATTATATAATATATTATTTATGACATTGTTACTGACTAAAAATATTTTAGAAGAAAAATAAAACTGAATAATACAAAACTGGTACAATTGCACACTGAAACTGACAGTGATAAAATAATTATATATATATCATGATTTAAAATAATAAAGCATAGGGAAAAGAAAATATTCTTAAATTTTGTAATAGCTACAACTATTACTAATCTTGCATATGTTTTCACTAGAAAAACAATAGGGGCCTGGATTTACAAAGAATCACTGCTTACAAACGTGATACCATGTAGTTGACAAATGTAATTTTTCACAGATAATTTTATTACTCAGTGAAATGTTCACTTATTCGCAAAATGTAGTGCCGAATAGCATTAGAAAGCTTACTAGTCTTCATCATCATCATCATTTGAAAGTTGTTCTGTAGAGCAGCAGACGCATGTTATAGTGTGCATTCTGCAGATGTAGCTGGTGCACTTCACACGACGTGTGCTGGTTATCCTGTTTTTCTTCCACGAACAAAATCTGCACCATCCAGGGACATTTTTCTCAACAGCTGTAGTTGGTTCAGATGTTCCTGCCAGTTCCTTAACTTTTATTTGCAGTGGTAAAATTAGACTTTTCACAATACCTCGTGCTTTCAAATGAGAAGTGCAGAGCTCATTTGACAGTGTTTTCTGATATTCCCTGCGGTTCATGCTGCTTTGTGTATTTGCGTGGAATATGATAAAACTATTGATTCCAGCAATGTTCAGTAAGATGAAAAAAATTGTTAGTGGCCAACGACAGCTTTGTCTTGAGTCAGAGTATGTGGCTTTCATATCTTCAACAGTGTCGACACCTCCTTTTATAAATAGCGAGAATTTCGGGCTGGCATGTCTGGCCTGTTGCTTCATTGATTGTGTCGGAATGGTGCATAGTAGATAGGAGGAGTACGACTTTGATATTCTTTGGAAAATGAGAAAGTAAAGTGCTGTCTTTACCAAAACCAAACATGCTGATCGGACTCGGCTGTTGTTTAGCTTTCAAAAATTCTAGTGGTACCTCCATCTTATTTTTACGAACGGTGTCAAGCAGAGACAATCCATGGGTCTTAATGAGATCAAGAGCAAGCGAGAGAGAAGTGAACCAGTTATCCGTTGTAACATTACGCCCTTTTCCAGAAATTGGAGAAACCATTCTTTCAACAACCTTATGTACACTAATTTCTATCTTGAATGGGCCATCAGGCTGATTTCCTGCGTATATTTCCGTATTGTGTGTGTAGTGTACTCTTGCATCTGTAAGGGCAAAATTTTCATCCTATACTTTGCAGGCTTGTTTTTAATGTACTGCCGGAAACTACAACGGCCTCTAAATAATTCTATAATTTCATCAATTGTCTCATACTCGGCGATGGTGTATTATTCTGCACAGGGGCGTACGAATTCTTGAAACAATTTTCTGATTGAGGCCAGATTATCCTGAGCTCGCCGTTCTGCTCCATCATTCAGATTGTCGAAAAACTGTGCAAGCAGTAAATAATAAAATCTCTCTTCATAGACAATGTTGCACGAAACTTTTTCACTCCTGTGCCGTCGGCAACGCATATATCGAATGCTGAAAGTACCCCTGCCAAATAAAATAAACCAAAAAGAGCTAAAATTTCATCTCTTTGTGTCCAGTGCATCTACTTCACGTTCATAGTTTTGGCGAAATCTTGCAATACAAATGTTTGTACATCTCACGATTTCATCAATGATTGAATCTGGAAAAAACAAACTCCAGCACTGAAGAGGCGTTTTAGCATTCTTAGCTGCCCCTTTTACACCTGGAAAATGTGTAATAATATTTTGTTTTCTCGCCCTAACATTTGTCTTTGGTTGATGTACATTCCACTTCATAACATTATCTTTTCACAAATAAAATTACCCTGCTTGTTATCTCCTTCAATATAACTTTCACTGCCTGACTACTTGGTGTCTGTTTAGTCACTTTCGAACAAGCAGTCTTCATTTTCAGAAGCATTTACACAAACGTCACTTTAATTGAAAACATGCATCAAAAGATTTCTAATTCTTTCTTACTCTCTAGCACTTACTGTATCACTACTCCAATTACTAAACATACTTAGAAATTCACTTAATGTGTGAAGAATAAAAATCACTCACTGTAATAAATTGTCTCTTTCTTGGTCGCGCACGGTCTTATTTTTCGGGTTACACAAAACAAACTGTGACGCTAAAAGTCGCACACGGTCATTGTGACCAGCTGTAACATTTATACCTATGCTCTAGTTGAAAGATGGATCAAGACTGAAAAACAATGCCAGCCTTGTAATCCTTGAACCCAGTGAGTCAGCTACTGATGAGGGCGTCACGGGAGGAAGAATGTATTGTCTTGTATCAATAAAAGTTTAGCTTACCTGGTCATTCTGACCATAGCGCGACCACTTAAGGGTTAACACACTGTCAATTCCAAAGCTTGAGTTGTGTGCAGCATTACTGTTGAGCAGGTTGTGGCAGTGTGTTGTGAAGCTCTACTCTCCCAAGATTACGAACCCTAAATTTAATGCTTGGATGGATTCCACTGTGGTGTTGTCATGGTTGAGAATGTCACCTCACAGACTGAAGGCATTTGTGGCTAACCGCGTTGCAGAAATACAGTCCATAGTTCCACCCAGTGCATGGAGTCACGTTCCATCAGAAGACAACCCTGCTAATGTAGCTTCACACGGTGCTCTACCAGACCAGTTAAACCAGTCACAGTGGTTCACAGGTCCAAGTTGGTTGCTGCAATCAGAGGATTGCTGGCCTCTCACCCAGTTTGAGGTGCAACAATATCTTCCCGAGTTGAAACCAGTGCTCTCAAACTCCCTGGTGGTGCATGATAAGAATCCCAGTGTGGAGGACCCTGTGGGACTCCTACACAAGGTCTCTACTTTGACAAGGCTTCAGCGAGTCACAGCATGGGTACTGCGAGCAGTAGCTATTTTTCTACGTAAGCCTCATTCATCAGGCCCCTGCTTGACTATAGAGGAGTTGTCATGTGCCATGAGACTGTATGTCAAGAGTGTACAACTTCACCACTTTTCAAATGACATGAGTGTACTGAATAGAGGAGAGGACTGCTCAAAACGAATTCGGTCAGTGGCACCCTACCTTGACTCAAATGGTTTAGTCAGGGTGGGCGATAGGCTGCATAATACAATGTTGCCTGAGGAGACCAAGTATCCTGTACTCTTGCCAAGTGGGAGTAGACTCTCGGAGCTGATTATCATGCACTGTCACATTGTCAATCTGCACCCAGGACCATGCACGACATTGTACCTCACTCGCCGTCAGTTCTGGATTATGTCTGCCAGGAGTCTGGTGCGTAAACTCCTGCACAAGTGCTTGCCCTGCTTCAAACTCAAACCAAAGGTATCCAACCCTATAATGGGCACCCTACCTGCTGCACGACTGGCTCAGGTCAGAGCATTTCAGTGTGTAGGAGTGGATTTTGTTGGTCCTTTTCACACCACTCCAACCAGAACTCGAAAGAAGACTACATTCAAGACATACATGTGCCTGTTTGTCTGCATGGCCACAAAGGCAGTACATCTGGAAATGGTGACAGATCTCTCAGCTGCCGCATTCCTGGCAGCTTTGGTTAGGTTGCTTCCATCCGAGGGACGCCTGCAGATATATTCTCTGATAACGGTACTAATTTCGTCGGTGTATGTAGCCATTTGAAGGAAATGTACCACACACTGCTGTCAGGAGATAGTAAGAAACACATCTTAAACGAGTCTGCACAGCGAGGCATTAAGTGGCATTTCAGTCTACCAGCCAGCCCTCACTTTGGTGGCCTCCGGGAGGCAGCGGTCAAGAGCGTGAAACAGCACTTGAAGCGGATAGTGGGAGACCACTTGCTCACTTCAGAGGAATTTGCTACACTGCTGGCACAGAAGTCTGCAGTACTGAACTCAAGACCGCTCTGCCCTCTGTCACCTGACCCTGAGGATTACGATGTGCTGACACCAGGACACTTCCTCGTGGGAGAGCCGCTGACTGCTATTCCAGACCACGACATGACTGAGATACCGATGAACCGCCTGGACAGGTGGCAACTATTCACACAGTTCCAGCAGAGGCTGTGGAAGAGATGGACAATGGAATACCTCCATACCCTCCAGCAGAGAGCCAAGTGGACATCATCAAAGACCAATGTACAGTCAGACCAGTTAGTGCTAATTAAGGATTCCAAACTACCTCCACTGAAGTGGAAGATGGCCAGAGTTACAGCTGTTCATCCTGGGCAAGATGGGGTTGTGCGTGTGGTTACATTAAGAACACCACAAGGAGTGATTACTGGGCCAGTGGCAAAAATCTGCCCTCTCCCTGTGAATTAAACTGTTTACTTGTACCACACTCATAGTTTAGTTTTTTTTAGTAGGTACTCATCGGCTACAGTGGTTAGCAATAAATTAATTCTAAAACAGTTATCAAAATCTTATGTGGTAAATGTTGAAAATATATATTTTCGGTGGGCGATTAATGTTTGGACTGTTTCGACAGAGACCTAAATGTGTGACTTGTGTAGTTTTTCTTTGGAACATAATTTGAATTGCGCGCCAGTCCGCCATTGTGGGAAGAGACTAGTGCTGAAAAAGATGGCGTCGGTTGATTGGTAAGCTCGGCTCGCGACGCGTACATATATATGTATATATATACATATACACACATATATATGTATACTAATTTGAAAGTTGACTTGACATGCGATTGCGTTTTTTGTTCCCTTTATACTAAAATTTTTGAAATAGTCATCATTTACTTTATGTCTAGAAAAATTCTACATACCTGAAGAAAAAATATTTTCGAATTTTATTAAACTATGTACACTTGTAGTAGTTATACTGACTTAACTTTTGTGTATTTCGTTAGCCATTTGTTTATATTTTTAGAATGGCGGCGATATTTATTATTTTAGCATAATGTGACAGATATGAGAAAGTTCTTTTTCTGAAGTTCATTAATGTTGGCACGCATATTCTACTTAGTTAACTGGAATTTTGTATTTCGTTTATACTTTAGTTATATTTTGAAAATGGCAGCTGTTTCTATACCTTTAACATAGACTGATATCTCAGAAAATTTAATTACTTAGTAAGCTGGCTTAACTTATTATTATTTAGTTTATCTCATACCTAAGTTAATTTTTTTACGTAGTAATTTCTATGTATATGTAAACGAATTTAACTTTAAGGGTTTATTTGCATCCACTTTGAGGGCAGTAGGTTTATCAATTATGCTAGTAACTTCTTGTTTTCTGTGCTGTTAAACAATAATTCTATACTGCTAGCTAAACAGCACCAGAGAAATGTAGGCTACTTATTTTCTGTAAAACTAAGATTTTAATGCAGTGGCCTTCCTGTTGGCAACCAAACCTTCAGATACTAATTGGCAAACCTCGTTCCAACACAATCGCTGGTGGTTAAGACTATTTACAGTCGCATATTACAACTGCTTACCTTCACCGTGATCTATTCTGCGGTCTTCCCACCTGGTCTCATCTCATTTGCATGCTATTGACAGGTCCTCTTTTGCATATTCTTTGTGCTGTGCGGTGACGACGATCCTGCCCGGACAATCATATCTCCCCTACTCCCACCCCCAACCTTCAACCCTATGCAAATTTATCCCCTTCTCTCTCCTCCTCTCCCTTTGTAAATAAGCGCCACTGCTCAAAACACAGTTTCCCGAAGACCACAGAAAAACTGTACTTAATTTACGGTCGTAAAGTGAGCGGCTGTAGCTCGGTAGCTAACTTTGAAGCAGCAAGTTTAGCCACCCCATAACCTTCTTCCTATTTTGATACACATTTTTACTGTCTTTTCTTACCTTAAACATTCCCTTCAGGGAAAAGGAAAACGACGATTAAATCTCAAATGTCGTCGAAAGCGAAAAGAAAAGGATTTATCGTAACGAAAATTCGCTGGTACGTGGGAAACAAAAGTAGGTAAAGAAATCGAACATAGGATACTTCTTGAAAACTAACGCCTGGTGGCTGTGTGAGTGAGTGAGACACGGCGACAAGGACGATGTAGACCGGCTCGTCTGGCGCGTCATCGCCTCTACGGCAAGACACTGAAACTACGTGCAGTTCTATCGTAGAATACAACACTCGCCTGACTGACACTTTCAGTGGTTGTCCCATAGTAGTGTAGCCTTTATTTGTATGTTCGGGCACAGTGACCTTTTCATGATCATCAAGGGACAAAAAATTCTTCAAAGTTATTGAAAAATTAAGTATTTTTGCGCAATTTCTATTAAACAAGTACAAAAAATTTCAAAAAAAAAAAAAAAAAAAAAAAAAAAAAAAAAAAAAAAAAAAAAAAAAAAAAAAAAAAAAAAAAAAAAAAAAAAAAAAAAAAAAAAAAAAAAAAAGGCAAAAATTACTGTTGAAGTGCGAAATTGACAAAAGAAATAGACAGTAAGATTATTTTTTTAATCCAAAATGAAAAATAAAAGTATATACTTAATCAAAATTTTTAGTGAAACTGTAGTAAATTTTAAAATAACAATGAGCATAATTAAAAACATTATTATTGTTTCAAGTTTAAGACAAAAGCTTTATATGTGGATAATTCCCATGAGTTCTTTTGGGATAGAGGTCTTATAATTAGAAATAAAAGAGTTAAATTTAGTACTGGATTTAATAGCTCACAAAGCTCCGAAAAACACAAAATAGTAATCAACGATAACTCTCACAACACAATTAGTTATGCACACAATTACTACTGTGTCACAGACACGTTAATTAACTTTAACAATTAAAGCACAAAAATGTCTACCATCAATTAATCAAACAGTACAAATCACAATAAAATTCAGTCATATATCCAATCAACAGTCTTTCAAGTAGTGACAGTGTACAACCTTAATAGTCCGCCGTGGTAATTAATCGTCGTGTGCTGCGCAGTACCCCGAGTGCACCGCTGTCTTTACTCTTGAGGTCTTCGGTTCGACTCCCGTCGCGTACCTCCTCCGCCCGTCAGACCGCCGCAGCAGTCTTCTTGGTTCGTCCAACACTGCTCCGAAGGTAGCCGCCTGCCTCCTCACAGTAGAATCTGACGTCAACAAGATGTCTTCAACAGTCTATCTCCACAACCATAGCACCTTCCGCTAGCACGACCAATAGCGAACTCCCCCAAATATGCCGATTCTGTGGTTTTATACACCTTGAAACAGTCGGGGAATAACCACATTACATGGGTCTAAAAATAGACATTACTACATGTTTCGGACATTAATTGAGTCACGTAGGCCGCCCTCGTAGGGTTAAGACGCAGTTGGGACAGGTATCTATGACGAGCTTCGGCGTGACTGCCATCATGTAGCCGCCCAGTGTATGATTCAGGGGCCAGTCCACAAAGTGTTACGAAACAGCCGCCGACCACTGGCTTCCAGGCATATGGCACGCAACACTGCCCCCTCCTTAAGTCTGTTCGTCCCGAACAGACACAAGAGCCTGAGGTCCATCGTAGAGGGCCAATCTGTCGATGTGAACAACTTTAGGTCATCTCGCCCGAAAGTCTCGACGAACATTCCGAAACACCACATCATTGATCTTCTTCACTATTTCATAAGGGCCTTCCCAATTCTTCTGCAGCTTGGGATAATACCCCTTCTTTCTCTGAGGGTTGTACAACTACACCAGTTGACCTTCTTGAAATGTTTCATCTGGTACATTCCTATCGTAGCGAGTCTTCATCCTGTCGGTGTTGATCCTAAGATGTCGCCGGGCAAAGTTGTGAGAGTGAACCAACTTGCGAAGTAAATCGCTGGCATACACTGGGGATGCAATTTGGTCTTCCTCCGCCGGTCGCCCAAACATCAGGTCGCTCGGGAGACAGAGCTCTCTTCCAAACAGCATTCTTGATGGTGTCACCTTAGTTGCTTCCTGAATGGCAGAGCGGTATGCTAGCAGAAACAGTGGTACTTTGGAGTCCCAATCCTTTTGATTATCAGATACAAAACATGGATAGGTACTGCTCCAGGGTGCGATTTAGACGTTCGACAATTCCATCAGACTGTGGATGTAGCGGAGTGGTTCGGGTCTTCTTTATACCAATTACCTTCAACACTTCTTGGAAAAGGGCCACTTCGAAATTCCGACCTTGGTCTGAGTGAAGCTCCAATGGCACCCCAAACCTTGAGAACACATGTTCGACCAGTGCATCAGCCATTGTGCTGGCTTCTTGATTTGGTTTAGGAAGAACCTCTGGCCATTTGGTGAAGTAGTCCTGCATCACCAACAAATACCGACTGTTTCTCTCGGTTATTGGCAAGGGACCCAAGATGTCAACCGCCATTCTCTCGAATGGGGCACCAACATTGTACTTCTGGAGACGATCTTGACCTCTGACCCTCGGACCTTTCTTTGCGGCACAGTCGTCACACATTCGGCACCATCTGTCAACATATTCACGGCAATTAAGCCAGTAAAACCTCTCTTGAACCTTGTTGAGAGTCTTATTATTGCCAAAATGACCGCATAACATTGACTTATGGAGCTCCTTCAGTACTTCTGAGACCTTGTTCTCTGGGGGGACCAACTGTAGGTGTTCATGTCTGCTGTCCGCACTCTCCCAGTTCCGGTAAAGGACACCATTCTTCAGAACAAGTGAATTCCACTGTGCCCAATATGCCTTAGTTGTAGCACTCTTTTCAGATAGCTCCTGCCATTCTGGCCGGTGGTCCTGCTCTTTCCAATACAGTATTGGGCACAAGTCTGGGTCACTTTGTTGTTCTTCTCTTATCTTGTCGTCAGTCCAGGAGAACTTCTTATCGGCTGTTGATGCCTGAAGCCTGGTTGTTCTGACATAGCGGACCCCTCCACTTTTCTCCTCTTGCCATTCACAATGGCGACAGTTGGGGTCACAAGGTCTGCGAGATAATGCATCTGCATTATTGTGGGAACGACCAGCACGGTGTTGTATATCAAAGTTGTATTCTTGAAGGTGTTGTATCCATCGAGCTATTTGTCCTTCGGGATTCTTGAAGTTCAGCAGCCAGCGTAGAGCAGCATGATCTGTTCGCAAAGTAAAGCGTCTGGCATATAAGTAGTGGTGGAAATGTGATATGGACTTCACCATTGCCAATATTTCCATGCGAGTGACACAATAGTTTCTCTCTGGTTTCTGCAACACTTTGCTGAAATATTCTAGTGGCTTCTCTACTCCATCTTGAACCTGTGATAGCACAGCACCGACGCCTACATTGCTCGCGTCTGTGTCCAATATAAACTCGCCTTCACTATCGGGGAAGCCCAAAACTGGAGGAGACATTAAAACTTCTTTTAATTTTCTGAAAGAGTCTTCACATTCAGGTGTCCAGAGGAATTTTCGTTTGGCTTCAATAAGCTCATGTAGTGGCTTGGCAATCGTAGCAAATCCATGTAAAAATCGCCGATAATAAGCGCAGAGTCCAAGAAAGCTCCTCACCTGTGTCCTGTCTGTTGGTTGTGGCCAGTCTTATATTGCCTTGGTTTTTTCTGGATCAGTCTGTATTCCATCAGCTGATACCACATGCCCTAGGAAACTAACTTTATTTTGGAATAGGTGACACTTCTTGGGAACCAGCTTCAGATTTGCAGCAGCCACTTTCTGGAACACAGAATGTAATTTGGTAAGGTGTTCTTCAAATGTTTTACCTGTGACCACGATATCATCTAAGTAAACTTGGCAAATATCCAGAGGTAGGATCTTTTCCATTAATCGTTCGAAGGTAGCAGGGGCATTGCATAGCCCAAACGGCATGACTTTGAACTGCCAAGTTCCTTTTCCGTGCACAGAGAAGGCTGTCTTCTCCCTGTCATCTTGTGCCACTTCACATTGCCAGTAGCCACTCTTCATGTCAAGTGTAGACAACCATTGTGACCCGGTCAAGCTGTATAGTGTGTCATTAATCCGGGGGAGGGCGTAACAGTCTATTTTGGTCACATTCAGCCGGCGGCAATCCACGCAAAATCTTATGGACCCATCTTTCTCCTTAACTAGCACAACAGGTGATGACCAAGTGCTGACCGAAGGCTCGATCACATCCAAGTCCTTCATTTCTTTCAAGATGCCATCCACAGTCTCTTGTGTAGCCAGAGGAAGTCGTCTTGGGGGTTGTTTGATTGGCCTAGCTTCTCCTGTATCAATTTAATGTTGTGCAGCGGATGTTCTGCCAAGGTCAAGTGGCCCACATGAAAAAATTATCTTGTTTTTCTACAGAAGTTCTGCCACAGCCTTTTCTTGTCTCCAGTTCAGGTTTTCTCCAGTTCTAGTCAGTAGTTCCTTGAGTGGTTCTGGCATAGGTCCATTAAAGTCGCCTGAATTCATGGCTTCTTTGTCGGTTGTAGTTATTTGGAAGACCTGTTTGCACACACCTATTATGACCCCCTCCTCAAGCTGGATTGGCCTGTTTGACAAGTTAACCATTCGAACAGGTAGATTTCCAGAACTCGGCTAAACCAATGTTCTTGCTACCACCACCTCATCAGGTATGCTGCTTCCTCTTCTCGTATGTTCGACCAGAGCTACACGCCGCACAAAATTGCCTAGACACTGGGCTGGGATTACAATCACACTGGATGCTGGCAAAACAGTTGTCTCACAACAGACCACCTGGCAACTGGTTGGCGAGGGCAGTTCGCTTCGTGGCACCATCACCAGTTCTCTGTTACCGGCCCTTAGTACTCCCGACCGAGTATCTATACAGCACTCTAACTTGCGCAACTCATCCAGGCCCAATAAACATTCATCTTCTATGTTGGCTATGTAGACTTCGTGCTCAATGCAGAGGTCACCCAACTTCAACTGTACCTTTTACTTTCCTTTTACTGGTGTGGTCTCGCCTGTCACTGTCGTCAGAAAGCTTTGTCTGTAATTATGGCGCCGTGACTGCTGGGGATAAGGCCCCAAGAATCCCGGTATGACAACAGTAATGGTTGCTCCAGTGTCTACAACCATATGGCAAGAAACATTTTCCAGACTGCCCTCCACTAGGATTGCATTAAAATTTTATTCCCTGAGCGTACTTGAAGAAATTCTGGGGTCTTATATCTCTGTCACCGACCTTCGCCCCTTAAGACCGGTGCTTACATGTTTCCCGACGGTTGGCCAGATCGGCAGCTTCATCTTGCTCTTGGTTTCTGTTTTTCTGTAGCCATCGTGGACACTGGGCTCTTAGGTGTCTGGGCTCTCCACATTCCCAACAGCTTGGTCGCCCCTGTTGTCGAGGGCGCGGTGTAATCGGAGTGAATTTGTTCTTAATTGCATTCATTGTGGTTTCCATTCTCTTCAGGATGTTCTCTAAGCTGTCGTCTCTCTCGTCGCCCGACAGTGCGACTGCCCGCACAGCACGCCGAGTTGATGGCCCTCATGCAGATTCGACCTCCAGTGCTCTGGCCAGGGCATCTTGCATAGTCCTTGGGGCGGCCAGGCGCACTGCTTGGCGCACCTCTACATCGGCAATGGCATCGACGAATAAGCCGACAACTATGATATCCTGTGCCTGTTCTGGACATCTCTCGAGAGACAAATGAGCGAGTCGCACAATGTCCTGCCACAATTCTTGTAGTGGCTCTCCTGGTCTCAGGGTGCGGCTTCTTAGTTGGGCATGGTGGGCATGTCGTAAGTACTTGTCTCCGAAACGCAGCTTCAGGGCAGTAACTAACGTCGAGTAATCCAGACGTTGTTGTTCTGGAAGCGACTGGAGTATACTGAGGGCAGGTCCCCTCAGCACAGCTGCAAGATAGTAGGCACGTTGCTGGTCAGACCAACCATTTATGGTTGCCACAATCTCAAACTGATTTTGGTACTCTCGCCATGGAATCTGGCCATCGTAAGGAGCAGGCTTGACAGAAATTCCTTTTCCAATGTTCGATGTAGGCACACTAGATACACCAATATGTTGCAGCCCATTTTCTGCCTGGTTGGGAATCACACTACAGCCTGGTTCAAACTTTGTGGTCTTCTCTTCGCCGCCTTGAGGTACTGATTCAGCAATAACCATGTTTTCTCTGGAAACAAGATGGCCACCCTCTCTACCTTGGAGAAGTTCTTGACACTCCTTCCTCAGCTCATCCATTTGTTGCTGCATGCTTTTTTTCACATAGTCAATCTCTTCCTTTACGCCGCCTACCTTCTCGTTTACAGCCTCTATTTCCTGGTACACCATTTCTTTAACATCGTCTATTTTTCTGTCCACCACTTCGTTCACTTTGTCTACCTTTTCACTTACTCTGTCTACAAGATTACTAACATTTTCTATTTTCTTATCAACATTTTCATTCACACTATCTATTTTCTTATCAACATTTTCATTTACACTATCTATTTTCTTATAAACATTTTCATTTATGCTATCTATTTTCTTATCTACATTTTCATTTACACTATCTACAAGATTACTAACATTCTCAATTTTCTTATCAACATTTTCATTTACACTATCCATGTTCTTATCTACATTTTCCTTTACACTATCAACATTTGCATTTACACTATCTCTGACAGAATAGATTTGGCCACTTAACTGGCCACTCAATCCCTCAATGAGGGCTTTAAGTGCTTCTATTTCAGCTGACATTCTTCTTGTAATCATTCACATTTACAATTTAAATTTAAACATAGAATGTATAAAGTGGCTCAGTTTAATTAAATAGCAATTGTGTGCAATGATTTAATTTACAGAATTAATTATGAAATTACTTTATGCCTCTATCCCACTTCTGGCACCAATGTTACAAATTTAAGACAAAAACTTTATATGTGGGTAATTGACATGAGTTCTTTTGGGATAGAGGTCTTACAATTAGAAATAAAAGAGTTAAATTAAGTACTGGATTTAATAGCTCACAAAGCTTCGAAATACACAAAACAGTAATCAACAATAACTCTCACAACACAATTAGTTATGCACACAATTACTACTGTGACACAGACACGTTAATTAACTTTGACAATTAAAGCACAAAAAAATGTCTGCCATCAATTAATTAAACAGTACAAATCACAATAAAATTCAGTCATATATCCAATCAACAGACTTTCAAGTAGTGACAGTGTACAACCTTAATAGTCTGCCGTGGTGATGAATCGTCGTGTGCTGCGCAGCACCCCGAGTGCACCGCTGTCTTCACTCTTGAGGTCTTCGGTTCGACTCCCGCCGCGTACCTCCTCCGCCCGTCAGCCCGCCGCAGCAGTCCTCTTGGTTCGTCCAACACTGCTCCGAAGGTAGCCGCCTGCCACCTCACAGTAGACTCTGACGTCAACAAGATGTCTTCAACAGTCTATCTCCACAAGCATAGCACCTTATTCTAGCACGACCAATAGCGAACTCCCCCAAATGTGCCGATTCTGTGGTTTTATACTCCTTGAAACAGTCGGGGAATAACCACATTACATGGGTCAAAAAATAGACATTACTACTTGTTTCGGACATTAATTGAGTCACATAGGCCGCCCTCGTAGGGTTAAGACGCAGTTGGGACAGGTATCTATGACGAGCTTCGGCGTGACTGCCATCATGTAGCCGCCCAGTGTATGATTCAGGGGCCAGTCCACAAATTGCTACGAAACAGCCGCCGACCACTGGCTTCCAGGCACATGGCACGCAATATTATAATATGATTAATTTATTTTTAAAGGACATTACATAACGTATCTGTTTATTACCACAATATTTCTTTCCATTATAAACAAAACCCATTTTTCAAATGTTTACAACTTTTAAAACTTGACCTGTGAATTTTCGAGCATATCTGTCGTAATTTTACTTAAAATACTATCTGAAACTACAACTGCTTTATGTCCAAACTACGTTTCCAACATTTCAACATAATGTATTGGATATGGTCTATTTTTTAAGACCGAAAGGTTTCTTAGACTTATTAACCTAGTTAAGTATATTTGGTGATATTTCCATGGTGTTTATTATACAAAACAAGTAATAAAAATTAATTAATCAAATCAAGAACAATGTTGCAATAAATGTGAATATCCAATGACAACATATATTATGAAATCACATTTTGAATTCTTAAGTATTTCCATACTGATTTTAAACACAAAATCCACTGTGGCGGGGCGAACATATGGTACGCATGCCACATGTAGCCTATCAGCTATTTACCTTAAGGTGGCCAGTGTGCCACCAGTTGCCGACCTGAGGATTATGCGTGCATCAGATGTTGGTATGCATGCGCTTTAGTTCAACAGTTTCGGTATGTGTAATCGCTGGTGACGAGCCCAGCAAGTGCTGCCCTCTCAGCAGGTTGACTTGGTTGGCGAACTACCTGTGATAGAGAAGTCGTGCTGTGGTTGTTGACGAGAGGGGCTTAGCCGTAGTATGCCTGGAGGGTTTCACTCTGCGTCTGGTCATGGGTAACGGATTATACAGTCATATGTGAAATGGTCAAGACTGTATTGCTGTGCATACGCTGTTATATGCAGGGATTGTTAGACTAAGCCCCTATTGTGGTAATTGCGACACAGTTATTGAGCGAGAAGGTGTTGGTCGTTCCACTAAGTTCGTTGGCCGGGACACATAGTTGAACAGTTTTCCAAATGCCAGTTTCGCCGGGTGCGAGAGCCTTTTCGAGCGCGTGGGAAGAGTGTTGTGCCGATGGAATTTATTCGGGCAGTGCTTGAAGTGGTTTATTTAACATTGATAGGGAAGAATGCAGCAAATGGAGTCATCAAACGTCGTGTCACGTATCGTGATGTCTAACAAGCAATCATTGGATGTAAGTGACAAGGGTTCGTGCGACTTATTTTTGCTAAAGTGTGGTACGATAAGGTATGTGAAAAATCTGCCCTTATTTTCCTGGTGCAGGGTTTACAAGAAATATGTGTTATAGGGCGTGTTGCTGAACTAAAGTGCCAGCTTTACTGATAGATAGGAATTGCTCTAGTTGCATAACTTTTACGATTGAGATCGCAGTTCAATCAGTCTCATGAGAGTATAGCTGTCGTATCCAGAATTTGCAGTAATTAATAATTTTTTTTGTAATGTTGCAGTTTAGGAAGAGTTAAGCTTATTATGACTTTGAAGGTAATTGTATCCTTGTTGAGGAGTTCTGAAGTTGGTCAGTTCTTAGCTGTCCTGCTATAACACTGATTATTTTCGTGTTGGTTGGACGGCGCTTTATTGGTGAAGAAATGAGCAAATGTACAATGGACATAGATTTATGGATTATACAAATCTAAAGTACGCTGCATAATTTATGTCGAGCTGTCTCGAATGCTTGTGGTTATCTTGCATGTTTATTTATTCTTGGGACAATTTTGAAATTAATTACTTTTCTTTTAACACATATCTTTTTCTGAAGCTCTGTTTTACAATTGTAAAATTGTCTGTGTTGGTATTATCGCGAATGGACCGAGCCCTCGCGCCCTATAGTTAATTGTTATATTTGTTTTAATGTTATTGTTGAGGGCGAGTGTAAAATATTCATTTGATTTAGTTACTGGAAAGTAGTGAAATATGGTACTTTCACTAGTCGTTTAAGTAAATTTTGATCATCATCTATTATCGAATTTAAATGTTACAGCGATTAAGGATTGTTTATATGTGCAAATTCAATAAATTGATATATTCTATAGATTAACAACTGTAATAATATTTATATTAGATATTGTTGTATTCTTGTTCGGATATGTATTCACGTTATCCGCCATTGCTTATAATGTATTGAGATATGTATAGGAGCGTGGGCGATTTAAATTATTTCTGAGGTGACCCTACACAGATTGGTCAATATTTTTAGTGTTTGATGTTTTTTTTTCTATTCCAACCTTTACACGTTATCTCAAATTAACCCTATATTTGTTTCACGAGTTGTGGCTTCCTCGTGCTGGTTTTATGGTTTTACAGCAAAAGGAAGCTACACCACACAAATCCCTGTCAAATGATTCAAACTTTATGTCTACCCAAACTTTTAATTTCATATTGTTTTATCGACAGTTTCTGTGATGTTAAAGTAAAATTTTTCTCCACGAACAAAACAATTAACAAAATGACAATTACAATCAATATATTTACTATCCAATATTTCTATCACTTGTTTCATTTATAAATAAAAACAATAACAAATATTTAACATTATGTAATTATAGTTTCATTTCTAATACTACAGTTATTTCAACTAAATTTGAGTTTATTAATTTACCCTTGTCATCTCTTATTTCTAAAACAATGTTTTCCAATTTATTGTTTGCAATGTAAAAAAATAATGGATAATATGTTTGGTAATAAAAAGTTTCCCCAAAAGCAACATGCAGTTTAAATGTACTAATGGTTTCATTTCTAATGTTACTGTTATTTCGGAAGAATCGAAGTTAAATAATTTTAAATTATCATCTCTTATTTCTAATACAATATTTTTTCAAATTATCTGTTCGTATTGGAAAAAAATAATGGATAATTTTGTTCGTAATAAACTGTTTCGCCAAAAGAAACACTAGGCTTAAATGAAGCAATAATACTATACGATATTAGTTTAGATACTAGTTTTCTATATTGTAATCATAATGTTACAGTAACATGTAATTTGCTAAATTACGCTTAATATCAATTGTTTCAAATATAGTAATTTTAGGAACTGCATTAGCATAAGGATTTTAAAATTTTTTCAAAACCTTTATTTTCTGTAAATTCTAAAATTTCTCCAATATAATCTAATGTATCATACAACAGATCTTAAGTACACTTTATTTTTACTCTGTTTGTTACCTTATCTGATTTGAAATAAACATATATATTATTGTTTTATTTCGCACCAGCTAACATTTTGTTAAATGGAGAACTCATTTTATAGCTTTTTTTAAGACCTTCTACATTATATTGACCAACTGGAATTTCTATTACATTTTCGGACTTATTTTGATCTGTAATGTGTAAAATAGGGCTTGTTATTTTTGTGAGTAATGTTTGGTGTTAAATGTGTTGTGTAAAACTAAATTAAACCAACCAAATGTTCTTCTGTTTCTAATGAATAATGAAGCCTTTTATTTAAGGTTGATTTCTACCTGATAACTTAAATGCTGTGTACATTTGATATATTAAATATTTGTATAATAAATTACAGGAATTCAAAATCTGATTGGGATACAAAATAAGAATACGTAGCAATATTATTTCAACAAAACGTCGTAGATAATTAATACCTTGTGATATTCGTTGCTTGATTGTATGTTAAAGTAACTGGCGAAACGACACTTATGATTGACAACTTTATATATGTCACAGATGATTAAATTTTGGTACTCTATGTGTTTGTTCAAGAAGTTTAAATCAACCAATGTATTAAGTGCATTAAGAGAGTATACTAATGCAGGAATTAAAATTATTGATGCTCATGAAGCATACTTTTTTTATTTAAACAAAGATGTAATAATTTGATGTTGATAATTATTGTAACGATTCTGTTGTTGTTTTTGATTATGTAATTTTGGATAACCAAGACATGACAAGAGATTATTTTACTCATGGCAGACATAAAAACATTGATTGCTTCTATTTGGCAAAACATACTCAAAAGTACCTAAACAACTACTAAGAGATAATGCTAATTTGCTATGCATATTTAGACAGGAGAATACAAATCTTGAACATATTTGTAGACATTTTGTTGGGGATGATATGTCATTTAAAAAACTGGGTGAAGTGTGTTCAAAATGCTGGGATGAAAAGTATGGTTTTATTACTATAGACATGTAATGTGAGTTAAATTATGACAAATATAGCAATAGCATTAAAGATTTCTAAAATTTCTAATATCAATAAACATAAACGTAAAGATACATTCACTGTATTATTTTTTTTTATTTTAAAAAATATTTTATCATTTTCTTTAACATCAAACAATTTAAACAAATTATTTTTATAAAATATTTATTGCTTAGTTTTAGTATTATAATCAGTAAAATGTTTATTGCTTAGTTTTATCATTATAATCAGTAAGATATAATTCAATAATTTGTTTGTAGCAATTTTGTTTAGTTGTTATTTCATTTAACGTCATACCTGTTGTGGTGTAATTCATCATCCTTGTACTAACATACACAAATAATTAAGTAAAATAAATTTTGACAACTTCATATGTAAGTAAATTTAATTTTAAACTATGTATTTTATTCGTGGTAACTTTTCGGAAAGATTGTGTGTAAGACTAAACTTACAATACCGTATTAACTAGTTACTAACCTCACCCATTTCTCTCGTTCGCTACAGACAAAAAAATTTACTGTCAAAATAAGAGTACATTTTTTTGTTTAATGTTCAAAGCACCGGAAAAATGAGACTTCTCAGTATTTAAACCCCTGGGTTTATCAAACACGAAAGAGAAAAAAATCACTGCTTTATTTCGTTTATTAAACAAGGCACTATCCTAAACAAGTCTTTCCATCGTGTTCCTAGTGTAGGATGGCAGTCGTACAATTATGTAATTTTATTTTTACAGAAAATCAAGACTGCTGTAAAATGGTGAAAATTATTTGAAAGAAGCCTCTAACAAAGCCTATACATTCAAAATTTCGTACCAAATTCTCCAAAGCACATACAAAAGTAAAGAGCTAGGATAAAATATTACTAAGCATAGAGAACTTAAATATTTGGTGATAGTACATAACACTAAACAGAAACAAACATAAAATATTATTTCTATAACTAAGAAGAAAAATAAAATTATACATGTGCAGTTACCATAGTTAAACTTAAATTATAATTACAAACATTAGTTTTATTTGGGTGAGGCTTTACATACTAGGTAGGACTAAGAGTAGGCTTTAATTAATCTCAACACTAAATATAGCAACCTGTAATGTTACTATTACACATTTTGTTCATCAGCCCAAACCCTGACACGCCAAGACTGCGAACATGTTAAGCCTTTCTGTCACTGCCCCTCCTCCCCCCCAACACTCGACACGAGCAAACCAAGTGCAGTGTTTACAGTGCATTGTAAGCGCAAAAGTGTTTCACCCTAGGGACAACCTGTGAGACGAACTATGGAGGAATGTCGTCTTCGTAGACTTACTCGCTGAACAGAGATGCTAGAACAACCAAATGTCCCTGAGCGGTGTTGCCTGAGTTTCAATCCCACCCCCCCTCCCTTTTGATGCAGATGCGGAGGTCCGCTTATTAAACCAGATAAATAGTTAGGAATTGAAATGAAATAAAATAAAACAGCAACACCAAATCCACTAATTGAAGCATCAATCCAAAAATGCAACGTAAATATAGCATAATGGACTTATCGTTTGGAATTGATACATATGTACATACACCATACATAAGTTTTGCTGCAGTTACATTTTCTGTTTCAAGTTTCCTAACTGTAACTATGTAACTATTTCGTTTACTGAGCGGTCCCCCGACACATTTAAGCTTAAACAATAATACGATGGTATTGCTTTTACTTCTTAAAGGATAGTTTTATGTAGCTGTTTCTTTATTTGCATTTTTAACTTAAGTGTTATTAATCTGAGTAATTATTCTAATTGCTGAATTTTGTTATTTAAATATTTTTTGCATCATCTGAGTTTTCCTGCCCTTCCTCATTCCCCTCAAAATATAATAATTATTCCATAAGATATTAATGAATAAAGATAAGCAAAATTGATGGTTTTAAGTACATTACGTTTCACTACATTGCTCATGCAGCTAAGCACATAAACAGCCGAAGTCAATTTTGGGATTAGAAATTATGTATGGCTTTTCCAATTAACATTTTTTCCATATATATTCCCAGAAAATTAACATCATCTACTTTATTTAATTCGCAATTATTACAAAACATATATTATATATGTAACTTGTACTCTTTTGTATAGAAAATATTAAAATGGGTTTTATCAACATTTTCTTCTAATTTATTGGATAAAACCCAATCAGATAATTTTGAATCAACCTCTTTGATTTTTGCCATTATTTGATCATCTGTTTTATGCCTCACCAAAAACCACGTATCATCAGCAAATATTATAGTACGCCTATTGTCTTGCTCAAAGACGAGATTTGGAAGGTCATTTATATAAATTAAAAACAAAAGAATACCAAAGCAGATCCCTGAGGAACCCCATTTTGTATTTTTATAATTTCAGAAAAAGACCACGTGCTGTTTGTTTAAATGTATAACCTGTGTTCATTCAATAAGATACTACACACCAAGCTATTGGAAACTATCCCGTATCCAGTAATGATGCATTTTTGTCAGTCAAATATTATAATTTACACAATCAAACGCTTTTTCCAAATCATGTAACACACCAACCACCTGTTGATTGTTATTTAGTGCTTCTACAATAGTATTGGTTGGATGAAAAATATTTTATCTGTTCAATAATCATATCGGAATGCAAAACGTGAAGAAGTTGATATTTGATGTGTTATTATATGACCATACGATCTTTGTAAATAGGTTTTCCAGTTGCCTTTAAAAAGGTGTGTTTAGTCTGTCAGGAAATATTACAGTGTTCTAAAAATTTTTTTCATATTAAACATAGGTTTACTAAGCTCACTGTCACAAAATTTTATGAATTTACTACTTAACTCATCGTATTAACAAGAGTTCTTAGATTTCAAAGAATTTATTATTGATTCATAAGTGTAGTTTTTGCGCCATTATATTCACATTTTTTTTTTTTGTGTTCAATTGGACATACCATCTCTAAAAGATTAATATCTGTTTCGTCATTATTTGTAGGTTTTCTTTCATTTACCAAATTATTTAGAAATAGCAGTTAAATTAATTTGCTTTCTCAATAATATTGTTAGTGATAACATTTTTAGGGTTATAAAATCATAGCAGTCTACACATGCAGTATACGAAGTAGGTCCTACTGTCATCTGCAGCTAAGAGCGCAGAAAATATTTATTTATGAACCTACGACCTCTCGGTATAAAGAAAGTGTTTTAAGATGTTCTAGAAGGTTGACCTTTCCCAGATTTGACGGGTATTTATATGTGATTCTTAGGTGCGTACAGTGTCGAAATTGGGGTTTTCTCGAGGAATATAATTTTCGTTCACCGATTCTTTTTGTCGCTGCTCCAATCTTATGTCATCTCACCTTTGTAGGTTGGCAGAAAGAAAGACAGTGGTGAGAACGACTACCTCATGTTTGCTCCAGTAACCTTTTATAAATGTTTATTTTACCTACAGGCAGTAGCAACATAATATTAATTTTACGTTCCTATGCATCGATGACGGACTCCCAACGTAAGCTCTCGCTGGGTGGTGTTTACCTGTTCTAGGTTGCAACTCGCCACATCGATTTTTACTTTTATAGGATATTCATGGTAAAGTAAGTAATTTTTAAAACCGTGATTGTGTTTCTACTTTAAGGTAATATCTGTATTTCTTCAGGTTGTTAAAACAAACACAGCAGTTCAGCTAACAAGCACAGTGTTGTAGATTTCACTTAAATCAGAGGTTAACATGAGGCCACCACGATAGGCTAATACAATGAATATTCTTGACACGATATATGTCCAGTGTGTTCGCTTTGCTGTGAAGAGAATGTAGTGGTTTTAACATTTCTGTTAATTTGTGTACTGTCAGTAACCGACATTGCATGTTTGATAAGGGGTGTAATAAACTTTATTAAATCTCAATATTTAACATATATAAACAGACTTTTGTTTTCAATTCTTTTTTGTTATGTTTGTTACCTCAAAATTCCGTAATTTATAAGCAGATTTTGAAAATTCTTTTTTTTTTTTTTTTTTGAAAGGGGA
>PNEQ01090635.1:0-25967 GCA_003012365.1 Medauroidea extradentata
AGTCACAGGACGCTTTAGTACAAATAACCTTCCATGTATTTGTCTCATTTGGGTATCGTTTGGCGGCTGTTGGCAGTGTTGCGTGCATTCTATGTCATCTGATATGGAAACAGCGAGCAAAAAATGTCCTCTACTTGGATTTAGTCACAGGACGCTGTAGTACAAGTAATGTTCCATGAGTTTGTCACAATTGGGTATCGGCTGGCGGCTGCTGGCAGTGTTGCATGTATTCTATGTATTCCGAAATGGCAACAGCGAGCACAATAAGTCCTGTATTGTGGTGTAGTCACACGACGATCTATTACAAGTTACGTTCCATGAGTTTGTGACACTTGGGTATCGGGTGGCGGCATTTAGCAATGTTGCATGCATTCTATGTCTTCCGATATGGCAACAGCGAGCACAATAAGTCCTCTAATGTGATGTAGTCACAGGACGCTTTAGTACAAGAAACCTTCTATGTGTTTGTCTCATTTTGGTATCAGCTTGCGGCATTTGGCAGTGTTGCATGCATTCTATGTCTTCCGATATGGAAACAGCAAGCACAATAAGTCCTGTACTGTGATATAATCACAGGACGCTCTAGTACAAGTAACCTTTCACGTGTTTGACACACTTGGGTATCGGCTGACGGCTGTTGGCAGAGTTGCATGCATTCTCTGTCTTCCGATATGGCAACAGCGAACACAATAAGTCCTCTACTGTGATGTAGTCACAGGACGCTCTAGTACAAGTAACCTTTCACGTGTTTGTCATACTTGGGTATCGGCTGGCGGCTGTTGGCACTGTAGCATGCATTCTATGTATTCAGATATGGCAATAGCGAGCACAATAAGTCCTGTACTGTGATGTAGTCACAGGACGCTCTAGTACAAGTAACCTTTCACGTGTTTGTCACGCTTAGTTTTCGGGTGACGGCTGTTGGCAGAGTTGAATTCATTCTATGTTTTCCGATATGGCAACAGCAAGCACAATAAGTACTCTACTATGATGTAGTCACAGGATGCTCTAGTACAAGTAACATTTCATGTGTTTTTCACACATGGGAATCGGCAGACAGCTGTTGGCAGAGTTGCATGCATTCTATGTCGTCCGATATGGAAACAGCGAGCACGATAATTCCTGTACTGAGATGTAGTCACAGGACGCTCTAGTACAAGTAACTTTCCATGAGTTTGTCACACTTGGGTATTGGCTGGCGGCTGTTAGCAGTGTTGCATGCATTCTATGTCTTCCGATATGGAAACAGCGAGCACAATAAGTCCTGTACTGTGATGTTGTCACAGGAGGCTCTAGTACAAGTAACCTTTCATGTGTTTCTTACACTTGGGTATCGGCTGGCGTTTGTTGGCAGTGTTGCATTCATTATATGTCTTCCGATATGGCAACAGCGAGCACAATAAGCCCTGTAGTGAGTTGTAGTCACATGAGGCTCTAGTATAAGTAACCTTTCATGTGTTTCTCACACTTGGGTATCGGCTGACGGCTGTTGGCAGAGTTGCATGCATTCTATGTCGTCCGATAAGGCAACAGCGAGCACAATAAGTTTTCTAATGTGATGAAGTCACAGGACGCTTTAGTACAAGTAACCTTCCATGTGTTTGTGTCATTTAGGTATCGTCTGGCGGCTGTTGGCAGTGTTGCATGCATTCTATGTCTTCCGATATGGAAACAGCGAACACAATAATTCCTGTACTGTGATGTAGTCACAGGACGCTCTAGTACAAGTAACCTTTCACTTGTTTTCACTCTTGGGTATCGGCCGGCGGCTGTTGGCAGTATTGCATGCATTCTTATTCTTCCGATATGGCAACAGCAAGCACGATTATTCCAGTACTGTTGTGTAGACACTGTACGCTCTAGTACAAGTAACCTTCCACTTGTTTGTTACACTTGGGTATCGGCTGGCGGCTTTTGGCAGTGTTCCATGCATTCTATGTATTCAGATATGGCAACAGCGAGCACAATAAGTCCTGTACTGTGATGTAGTCACAGGACGCTCTAGTACAAGTAACGATCCATGAGTTTGTGTCACTTGGGTATCGGCTTGCGGCATTTGGCAGAGTTGCATGCTGTCTATGTATTCCGATATGGCAACAGCGAGCACAATAAGTCCTGTACTGTGATGTAGTCACAGGACGCTCTAGTACAAGTAACGTTCCATGAGTTTGTCACACTTGGGTATCGGCTGGCGGCTTTTGGCAGTGTTGCATGCATTCTATGTCTTCCGATATGGCAACAGCGAGTAAAAAATGTCCTTTACTGTGATGCTCTCACAGGACGCTCTAGTACAAGTAACGTTCCATGAGGTTGACACACTTGGGTATCGGCTGGCGGCTGTTGGCCGTGTTGCATGCATTCAATGTCTTCTGATATGGCAACAGCGAGCACAATAAGTCCTGTATTGTGATGTAGTCACAGGATGCTCTATTACAAGTAACGTTCCATGAGTTTGTGACACTTGGGTATCGGCTGGCGGCATTTAGCACTGTGGCATGCATTCTATGTCTTCCGATATGGCAACAGCGAGCACAATAGGTTCCTCTAATGTGATGTAGTCACAGGACGCTTTAGTACAAGTAACCTTCTATGTGTTTGTCTCATTTTGGTATCAGCTTGCGGCATTTGGCAGTGTTGCATGCATTCTATGTCTTCCGATATGGAAACAGCGGACACAATAAGTTCTGTACTGTGATGTAGTCACAGGATGCTCTAGTGCAAGTAACCTTTCATGTGTTTTTACACTTGTGTATCGGCTGGCGGCTGTTGGCAGTGTTGCATGCATATAATGTCTTCCGATATGTCCTGAGCGGGCACAATAAGTCCTCGTCTGTGATGTAGTCACAGTACGCTCTAGTAAAAGTTACCTTTCACGTGTTTGTCACACTAGGATATCGGCTGGCGGTTTTGGCAGTGTCCCGTGCATTCTATGTATTCCAATATGGCAACAGCGAGCACAATAATTCCTGTACTGTGATGCAATCACAGGATGCTCTATTACAAGTAACGTTCCATGAGTTTGTCACACTTGGGTATCGGCTGGCGGCTGTTGGCAGTGTTGCATTCATTCTATGTCTTCCGATATGGCAACTGCGAGCGCAATAATTCCTGTACTGTGATGTAGTCACAGGACGCTTTAGTACAACTAATCTTCCATGTGTTTGTCACATTTGGTTATTGGCTGGCGGCCTTTTGGGAGAGTTGCATGCATTCAATGTCCTACGGTATGGCAACAGCGAGCACAATAAGTCCTGCACTGTGATGTAATCACAGGACGTTCTAGTACAAGTAACCTTCCACGTGTTTGTCACACTTGGGTATCGGCTGACGGATGTTGGCAGAGTTGCCTGCATTCTATGTCTTCCGTTAAAAATAAAATTTTACGAATGAAGCCGTGATTATGAAAATATTTAATTTATTTCCCGAAAAATACGGGCGTATCTGATGAACTTAATTTTATGCTCAATGTCATGTCAGCCCTAAATCTTTCGAGGGACTCCAAACGCAGGAGAATTAGAACTATATGAAATTGTACATTCTCTCGTCAGGGATCGAAATGACACTAAAAGGTGACAATGTTGACGAGGTCACAAACTTTAATTCTGAAGCTACTCAAGACGGCTATTTTTTTGGATGATTCTTGTTCACTTTGTTACCGAAGTCTGGTCTGTTTATCGTTGCCTGCATCTGTAAGTTTATGTCATTATCAAAAATATTTGTCGACTAGGTCCATCTGATTTTTCAAACTTTATTCCATAATGGTGACATTCACCAAGACCACAAATTCCTTCTTGTTCTCACAAATTATATCGTCCAGATCTGGTTTTATATAGACGAGTAAAATAACCCCACCTGGCATTGCACACTCAATCGTCTTATGCTATTATTATTAAATCTTACATTTCTGTTACACGCAGTTTTGCAAAAAACGAGTATTATAAGCCATATTTTCTGTGATTTGTCTTATCCTAAATTCTGAAACGAAATTGGGTTACTGTGGATTGTGTCGGTGTGTGTGTACGGACCTCCGATCACTAACATGTGTTTATCTTTTACGTGAAAACGTTATTAAAACCACCGAGGAATTGTCTAAACAGAACTGTAAAGGAAAATGAGATGTCAACAGTTCAACAAAAATACTAAGTGACTTCATGCATTTACCATAAAGTTTAATTTATAGTAAAAAACAAGCCAAAAAAAGTATGTCGATAAACTAGCCCAGAACACATCATTGTCATAAAGAAAGCAAAGAGATTATAAAAAATAAAGAACAATTGAAAGTGTCAGGAAAAAGCCAGGAAAAGCGACGAAAGTTTCTTTCAAAATAACAAAAATATGCAGTGGCTATGCAAGTGTATGGAAATCAAATACCAGCATTTGGTTACACTAGTGGCAACATTCCTTGACCAAGCGGCGTTAATCTAGTAAAGGCAACATTACTTTAGACGAAAGTATATTAGGCTGAACGACTTTAGGCAAAATAAATTTAGGCAAAACGACTTTAGGCAAAACAACTTTAAGCCGAAAGACTTTTTCTCGAGTATTATAGTATTTTAAGAAAACGATTTCAGGCAAAACTATTTTAGGAAAAATTATTTAATGCAAAACGACTTTGTCAAAAGTTCAGAAAAGCTATGTCATTTTAGTCAAATATGTTTTAGGCCAAACGACTTTAGACGAAACAACTTTAGGCAAAATGAATTTTAGGCAACATAATTTTAGGCGTAACGAGTTTAGGCGAAAGTTTTTTTGGCAAAATGATTTTAGGCGAAAATACTTTAGGCGAAACTACTTTACGAGCAATTACTTTAGGCAAAATTACTTTAGCCAAACGGAGGTAGATAACATGTGTTTAGGCAAAACAATGCGTCCCCATACGAAACATGTTAAGAGAACATATTTCTTACCCTTGAGCGCCCTTTAAAAAACTGTCATGTTCATTTCGCGGAGAACAACTCTCTCTAAATGTGCTCTTCCTATTTAACATTAAATCGAAAGTGGTCCTAAGTTCTCTTCAGGTAGTTGTGGCCTGCAGACTCCAGCAGTCAATCCTTTCTTCACAAATTTCAGTCGACAAGGATTCGGACGAGCAAGGTTCAGCAGTACACAAACTTAACTAATGTCATCCTAAAAATCACCGCTACTTTCATCAAAGAAGTGTCTGCCGGAGAAGAGCATTTGTGGCAAATGTGTGGTGGACTTTTATGACGATGAAGAAGGAGAACAATGGAATAAGTGCTAAGAGTGTAACATGTGGATCCACGAAATATCAGCAGGAATTTGCAGGTATAGTCTGTTCACTTTAAACTGAGCACTCCCTAAGACTTTTAATATCCAAAAACTGTATTTCATTTGGGTCAAATATGTTAAGTTTTGAGATTAGGGGAATATATACGCTAGTTTTTTTTTTTTTTTCGTGGTAAATTATCAGGTCAATAATGTTGAAAGTGACTGTAAAATGGATGAAAGGAAAATTTTAGCGGTGCTCACTTATTCGTGAACAGTCTATAGGTCGGATATGATTTTATTTGTATTAAGTGTGCCGGTTAGCAGATACATATTTTTTGCTTAAAATGAAAAGTGATAGTTTTACAGCACCTATATGCATCGTTAATGTTTTCAAATATGCATGAATGAATGCTATGACATCATTGATAATCGATTAGTTTTGTAGAATTGTAGATTGTTGCTATTTTTTCAATAGCAATGGAACAATTAAATCATTTTTAGAATAATCTGTGAAGGTTAAATGAAGATCATGTCGGTTTCCTGATTATTTAATCTACTAGTACAGTTTATATTGGTCTCGATATCGACGTTATTTTAGACTTATTGCATCCCCAAGTAGGAATATTAGGAGAGACATTTAGATTTTAAAAAATTAATTACATACGTAAAAGATTATCATTCGGAGGTCACCACTTATCAGTTTTAATTGCTTGACTTAAACTCATTTCACTCATTAAAAACTGAATTTAACACAGAGATGTTAAGATCATAACAATTTTAACTTTCCCTTACATTGTTTCTGGCATTAAAACATGTAAACAGTAAAACTGCCCAATTTTACTGAAATTCGATAAAATGTGGCGCGGTAAAGAGTCTCTATGTGCAGGAGAGGAGTGGGCTGTGCTTCCACGGGCGCTATCCAGGGAGAGTCCAACCCTGGGCACCCCTGCGCTGGCCGTCATCAGCTGTGGAGTGTTGATGGGGCTGGTGGCTGGAGTCTGCCCTCTGGAACCATTACTGAGGACAATGTGTGCAGGCCCACTGCTAGATCAAGCTCTGATGGCGGCGCGTGCCATACACCAAGCCTACCAGCCACCACAAGGTAAATTGTCTGCCTTTACCTCTTCTTGTATTACTAGGGTCCAGTAAATTCTCACTCTTGAACCCATGCACTAGCCATCATCAGCTGTGGAGTGTTGCTAGGACCGGCAATTAAATTTACTCCTCTTGGGCTGTTGCTGGTGGAAGTATGTACAGGTATAATGTATACCTAAGTCCACGGTGCAGAGGGAGCTATGAATATTTTCTATCAGCTCCTATCAATATATCTTACGTTTACTACCATTTGGGTGCAGAAATTTTCACACTTTTGACATGCTTTCATTATCTGCTATCAGCTGTGTGTTGTTAAAACTACTGACTGGAGTATGCCCTCTGAAAGAATTGTGCTGACTCGCTGACAATGAAAGCTCTCATAGCGGTATTTAGTGTATGTATATTACCAGCTCCTATCAAGCAATCTGTTCAATTAATGTATTTTACTGTATCTAAAGTTCTGTATACTCCCACTCTTGACGCAAAAGCACTGGCCGTCATAATTCCATTGTTTTGGTAGGACTGATGAAGGGAGGCTGTCCACTAGAGCCACTGATGAATGCATGCATTTGGAGAGGAATGTGCCGTACCAAACTCTACTAGCCCTCACAATGTTAACTCTGTTCCTCTTCTCATTGCATATTAAGAATCCTGGATATGTCCCTTTATGATCACTCCAGCACAATCCGTCCTCGGCTGTTGTGTGTGGCTGGGACTGGTGACTGGAGGCATCCAGCTGGAGATGATGTTTAAGTTATATTTTACTGATACTATGCTCGACGAGACTCGTCAGGCGCCACATTTTGTATACCCAGCATAGCAGTATACATAAGGCAACCCACATAAATCCTAATAGTTCCTACTGAAACTATAGTGCATGGATATTGCTGCCCAGAACCCGTGCACTAGCTAACGTCAGATAATACGTGCTCCTTGGACTGATGGATCAAGTCTGCTCTCTGAAGCCTCGGATGATGGCATTTAGAAATGTGTGCTGGTCCGCAGATGGGCAAGATTTTCAGCGCATTGAAATACAAGGAGCGGAGTACTGATAATAAAATCATCTGGTTCGAATGTTGTCCATGTTTTGTGTCCATAGTATGATTTCCCGAAATTTGCAAACATTTGGCATGCCAACATGAAATAACTGTTGCTGAAATTAGTGTTCAGTTCCACGTACGGAAAACTTTCATAGTTTAAATAAACTTTGGCATTTTTTTATATTGATGTGACCAAACTTCGAGCGATCTGCATATGTAGTATTATATCTTCTGGTCTGGAATGCTAGAATTATGTAGGGTGGATTTTCCATTGTAAGTGACGATTTAACATACCAATTTACATTTTTATACTGTGTAAGGCTCGGACAAATTTCCAAACTCCACGAGCGGAATGCCACATCTATATTTCTTCCTTTCTCGACAAACTTATATAGATTTATTCTTTCTTCCACTTTTACTTGGATATGTGGCAGCAGCCACTCTATCGAATTTATAGAGAGTGTCACGACCTCTGGGTTTTCTGCAGTATCCAGGAAAGCATTTGCCTCAGTATTGGTTGATATTATAACCACCTCCTGTCTAAAATTCACTATATTATACTTGTAATCTTCAGCGAACCCTAACAACGAGGAAAGACGTACATATATTTCAAACCTTCCACCTACACTCACAGGAACTTTATAATATGGTTTGATTCCCCATATGGCCATTTTGGGTGTGGGTAGTTGGTTGTGCGTTAGAGATAAGTAGTTCTTCATAGTCGCCGTAATACCTACATCTCTTGTCCGATCAATCTCGATGGCATTGAGCTCATAAGCTATTTCGTTAATCATGCGAAATACTCAATTTCTAATTATCTTGGTGGTTACAGGTAAGGCATTTCCAGCATTTGTTATAGTTCCTCTGAATCTCAAGTGCAAGTTGCATGGTCAAGTATAGATGTCTTGGTTTTACACCGGTATTAGAACCTCGGATGGCAGCTGGTTCGTTCCAGGGAGGTAAGGCGAGTAAGCATTGAAATCTCGCATTTGTTATGGAATTCTCATAACTAATGAGCTCGTCGACATTAAGTATTTCTGCTTCCATTATTCTTGACTTTGAAGCCTACACTCTTTAGGAACACAATTTTTTTTACATGTTATCATCCTTGTTGCTCGAAAATATCAGACTTTCGGCATAATGGTGAGACCTGTTTTTAAAAACATTATTCAAAAACTTAGGCCCATCTTTCTTTTAGAGTGAACACAACGTAATTTCATCGTTTCTGAAATTAATCAGTTTATCATTCTGGTCGACTATATGAAGAATAACTTCCTGTTCATACTCCTCCATGATTGGTACATAAATAAGATTTTTAGGAACTTCTACCAGCTTGAAGCCAGACAGAACAGTTGCCGTAAACTCGTGCAGCGCGTGGTTCTGTTTATCATTTAGATATGAGCCTGTTACAAGATTGCAGTTTGCTCATGTAACGTTCACTGGCAAAATGTTTACAGGCAGTGTTGAATGGTGAAATTTTTTACTCTCATACACATTTGTTAGAAACCCAGCATGGATGCTAGAGTACCATTCTTGTTAAAGTCAATATTGTCACTGCATAAAATTTCACTTTTCAGCGGGGTTTGGATTTCCTCGCAAAACAAAAGTTACATCAGGACCTAGTTCTTGCTTGATGTATGCCGCAATATATTATATCTCTATTATGATTATGTTGGCACCTCTTTAGCTACGTAATTTATACATAGCGAATTTTGATGTTTGAACTTTCCACAAAAAGGAACAGAGAAATAAGTTTGGAAATCTATTAGCGTCACTGACCACGAATGTTTTAAATCCAGAGCTGTAAAATGCATAGAGCGCAGCTCTGAGTGCTTGTCCATCAAGACCAACATTACGGGCGCGACTAATGCAAAGTAGTGCTTGTGCCAACGTTTATTAATCCCTAGTTAATAAATGAAGACATAAATGGCCACAGTTCCACTGGCTAGGTAATTGCTCGTTTAAATAATTATAATTTAATTTCATGTTCTGAAAACACTTGCGCACTTCTATGGGCGGGCGAAGTTTTCCGAAACTGCCATTAATATTCAACATTGTTTCCATATTTTTTGTAAGAGTTCCATTGAGTTCCTCATCCATTAGCTGAATCGAAATTTATAATTCCACATTCATTATGTCTTGATTTGTGTGGTAATTTGTCTCTCATGAACACATTCCTGGAATTAGGTGATTTCAATTTTCTAGCTAACTTAAGCAAATCAAAGTTTGTAATGGGTCTTTAGGGTAGTATTTTTACGATTGTTTCCTTATCTTTCCTGTTATTTTTTTTTTCCGACTCCCACTTCCAATAGGTAGAGACATGCAAAATTCTAATTATTTTCTGACAGCTGACTAGGCTGCAAGTGACTATAGGCTCGTTTGATGTCTCCCACTGGCCGATAATGTCGTGACTTTCCGCGGAGAATGCTTACATGGTAGAGAGGCCAATCTCTGTAAATACGTAACATACGTAACTGACAACACATCAAAGTAATGTTCGTGGCCAATTGAATCACAGATAATGCTTTGTATGTATAGGAACGTGAAGTTTAGTCTGCTGCCAGATGATAATGAGAATTTTGCATGTCTCTGCCCATGGGGTATGGTCTTAAGCAAAGTACTTTCCCATTTTTTACCCCGGTGTAATTGCTTCCATTTTCTTTTTGTGACATTGAAGTTATACCAGCTGCTTGCCTTGATTTTTTATGTACTCACCGCTCTAGCAATACCAATATTTCCATCAATCAGACCTCCTAGTGCTGCCAAGCCAGGTAGAATTAGAGGCAGGAATCCTCCTTGTTTCTTGCTCGCTTTCTTCTTCTTAAGACTTTTCTTTTCTATATGTCTGACTATATTTTTGTCTGACTGACTATATTTTTGTCTGACTGTGTGGATATAGGATTATATTTAATAGGATTGTTTGTAGGAGAGGACGGGTAACACTTTATTCGCAAGCCCATTCCTCACTTCACTTTAGTCTTCATTTTCTTAAGTACACCCCAAATGGCTACTCTTTCACCAAAAACTTGGACTTAGTTGACGTGGCAATCTTATTTGTCTGGTTGGAAAGAGCTATGTCTGTTGTGTGCCTATCTTCCAGCTGGTTACTATTAGCATAAGCTATGTCGTGCTCTCTGCTCGCCTCGTCCAATTCTTTTACTCCCGTGTCGCCATGTTCGAGCCTCTTCAACAGCTTCGTTTCTTGTCCACAAAATCTGTATCCGGGAATATGTGCTTCGAAGGGTAAATCATTTATAAGAGTAGTTACTAGTCCTCTTCCTCTCTTGATCATACTCCTACGGGACATTACGATACACTGTCTTAAAAATACATAAATGCCTGTTTTTATGTATTATATTCTGTGTCTTTCTAGCACTTGAACAGTACAGTCGTAAAAGGGTGCCCTCCACTGCCGTTTCTGTGGTTAAAGTATTTACAGCTATTTGTAATCAGATCCGGAAAGAAATAAGTATCTGCAGGATGAAAAATTTGAGTTTGTGATTCCAGTGCAAACTCTGTCAATACCAGTTTTCTTGGAGTGATAATTTGAAGAGACATTCAGAGAATTGTGGTATTGGATTTCTACAACCTAATTTACAGCACTTACCTCAACCTCAACCTCAGCAGTAATCACAACATTTTTAATGCACACTCCTTACACAACTATGCATACTCCTCACAAAAATATGCACACTTCTCACACAACTATGTACACTCCTCACACAACTATGCACACTCCTCACACAACTACGCATGTTCCTCACACAACTATGCATGCTCCTCACATAACTATGCATGCTCCTCACATAACTATGCATGCTCCTCACGCAACTATTCACACTGCTTACACAACTTCTCATGCTCCACACACAACGATGCATGATCCATCCACAACTATACATGCTCCTCACACAATTATTCACACTCCTCACACAACTGAGCATGCTCCTCAGACAACTGTGCATGATCCTAGCACAAATATGCAAACTTCCCACATATCTCGGCCCATTTATTTATAATTTGCATGTCTGAATACATTACCCTCACACTCCTAACACTTCTACTTATGCTCCTCCTCATGATCCTGAGACGCCTCGCGTCTCAACTTAATAGTTTAATATGTTTTGCATGCGTCATAATAAAGGTTCCGGAACCGCTACATATGTATATATGTATTTTTATAGTATAATTTATATTGAAGTCGTGAGCTTATATTTACCTTGTATTGGTTGTGTAATTGATTGTTTGTTTGCTTGCTTGTAAAGCAGTTGTAAATATTAGGCGCACGGAGCTCTGACGGGCGAGCGGTGTTGGAGAGGTGTAGAGGGGTGTGTGAGTAAGTAGTTCGCGGAGAGAGTGTGTGTTAGAAAGGCGAGGAGCGAGGGAGGCGGTCGGCGTGGCTAGTTCCGTCAAGGGGTCCGATGCCTGCTCGGCTGTTGCAAATTTATATGTTTACCTACTGTCAGACGTAAGACAGAGGAACGCTACAGCACTTGCTTTGGATTAATTCGGGGCAGTTGGTGTACGTTTGGACTCTGCCGCCGAAGCCGAGCGAGGCAGTTTCTCGTCGAGGGAACTTCCCAGGACAATTGCGTGCTGCCCTTCGCCGAAGGAGAGGCCTTGAGGCCTAGGTCGGAAGGGCCAAGTAGCTGTTGAGACGCTTCGGGTCAGCGAGTTCCTCTCTCGACGAAGGCCACAAGGGGCGGCCTCAGACGGCGTCGCGGCGCTAAGGCGGTCAAATTGAAGAACGCGGCCGCTGCTGAGCTTGGGCGCCCGTCAGCGTGCGGGCCGCCTGCTGTTGCTGCACGCAGGAAAAATAACCAGGTAGGAGATGTACTGATGCCTTATGCAGATGTATAGCCCCGCAGGAATTTAGTGCGACGTAAAAATCTCGCCCATGCTAGATCTCTGTAGGGCGGATGGGTATACCTCGATAACTGTGGTAGAATGTCCGATTTAGAAAGCTTGTGTTGTGGATTCGTGTATTTGAGAATAATGTCTTAATTGTTGAAAGAACCAGTAATTATATTAAATATTACAATTTTAAAATATCATAACCTTGCTTCATTGTATTTAGCGAACTTCTCCAAAGTACGCAATGTAACTATGACTATGAGGGGCTACCTGTCCCGGATAAATGCTGGAGGGTTATGTTTTGCTTATGAAGGGTGAGACACTCGTCACGTCACCCTTTCCTTCAGGACAGGAGAGCGTCTCAGGGCTGCGCCTCCTGCTCTTTGGAGCTGTTTGTTCGCTTGTTTGATATTGTGTTCCAGTGTCAGGATGACCAGGTGGATTTACCGTACCTGCATAGATGCGCTCAAAACGAATTTGGCAGCCGCGAGTGTTCCGGTCGAGGAAAGCGAGGGCATTGACGACCTCAGGCGTAAAATGGCGGAAGTGGTAAAGGATCCGTCAAGGGGCGGTACATCCTCCGAAGGAGAAGCAGGTCAGATAAATTACCAAGTGTGACGTCATTTCAATATAATGTGGTCCATTCTTCCTTGAGCGTGGTAAATTTTCTAACTATTGTGAAAGAGGAAGAATTGTTGAAGTTTTGTTTAGAAGTGGATAGAGTAGTTCAAACTAATGATTTTCCGGATAGCCTTGCGTTATTGCAATCTTTAGTATGCAAATGTTCCGGGTTAAGTTTGAATATTATATTGGAAGGTATAAAGGAAAAGGAAGAGTGGACCCATGTGAAGCATAAGTTGTGGGCTCAGTTATGTCCGAGGCGTGCTAAAGTGGAGCTGGTAAAGAAATACGTGGAACATTTTCAAAGACCCGGCGAGAGGGTATTGGAGTGTGTTCAGTCTGTGACGGACTGCATGGGCGCCTTAGGTATTGAATATTCAGAGAGTGAAACTGATAAAATTCTGAATGATTATATATCCCCTGGGATATGGAATCATAGTGTAGGGTATGCTATTCCTACTAATTTGGAAGAGTTTAAAGTGTGGGCAGTTAAGGTTGATAACCACGCTTACGTGGCGTCAATGTATGACCGTGAATTGCGGGAGACGAGTGGGAGAATAGGCGCTGTGTCGCCTGGAGTGCGAGGGGCTAGGCCACCCGCCGAGCGAACATGTTACCTTTGCGGTGCAGTGGAGCATTTTGCTCGGGCCTGTGTTAAGACAGTAAGCACGATTTGCGACTCGTGCGGGAAGGCGTGTTATTCTGCGCGACAATGTCGAGGCAGGTTTAGTGACGTGAAATGCTATGGGTGTGGTGGTAAGGGTCATGTTAAGCGCGATTGCCGTAAGGAAATGAAGGGGGGAATGACGGCGAATGAGCGTGTGGCGATGTTAGGTTCAAAAAATTGCGGGGATAAGAAATTAATATTACCAGTGTTGGTTGAAGGTGAAAATATAGAGGCGTTGGTGGATACGGAGGCTGTAAGATGCTTTATCAGTGAAGCTGAGGTGAATAGGTTGTACGTCCTTTTTCCCGAGTTGAAAAATCAGCTTATGGCGGGGAATGGAATCATGTTGTACGTATTGCTTGTAGAGTGAGAGAGCAAATAAAGCTGCACTTTAAATTAATTGGTACTCCTGGACAAAAAGATTTTGGATAATCACGGGATTAATTAGCCCTATGATTTTGGGGTTGGAGTTCTTATCAGAAACTAAGGCGACGATTAATTTTCGGGAGAAAATATTAACATTTGGATTTGACCCACTAAGGGAAGGAGTGAAGCTACGTGGAGGAAATGTTGTTACGGTGGATTTTGCAGGATTTAGATTTCTTTGGAGGTTTTGGTTTTTTTCTTCGGACAAGTTATAGAATCCGACGGTTTATGGCTTTTTGTCGACTTTATCGGTTTTGCTTATTTTTTTAATTCTTTAACTTATATTAGTTGGATGGTAGTTTTGCTGTATTGTTTTTGGGTTATTTGGTTAAATGATAATTTGTGATTGTTAGCTTCCTGTTAAATGTTTAATTCAGTCGTGTAGTTAAGCCCTTACGGCATGATGCCTTTATTCCCTTTTGGGACCATAAGTAACACAGCGTCTGGATGTGTTGTGTCGGGCTGTTCGAGCCGGTTCTCGGTATATTTACCTAGCTACAGTAGTATGTGCCTCGTAGCGTGGGAGGTCTGTCGAGACTGTGTCTGCAGTAGCATGATACCAGACGTGCCAGGGCTGGAGTTATCGCCAGTAGCTACTCTTCTGCTTACTGCGTAGCGTGCTACCAGGAGGTGGGAGGGGTGGTTGCTGAGCTGTAGATTTTCGTACCGTGGGATGTGCTGATGTGCGCGGTGGCGTGTTGGGCGCGTGAGAGCGAATGGTGGTGTGAAAGCTCGGAGCCCGCTGATTGTTGGCCGTGGTCATGTGGTCACGGGTGGCGGCTAGAGGCGTGCGGTATGGTACGAGTCCTTTTGTGCTTTCGGTCTTGTGTCCTCGCGGAGGACATACGTGACTTTCGGTCTCGTGTCCTCGGGGAGGACAGACGTGGTCTTCGGTCTCGCGTCCTAGAGGAGGGCGGACTGGTCGATGATTCTTGTTTCCTGTGAAGAGGCTGCCGGAGGGGCCTGTGAAGACCACAATGCCTAGTTCTACAGGATGAGTATAGTCATGCAGGGAATAAGTCCCTTACTATGATTGTTTTAATTGATTTTCGTTAATGTGACAATGTAGTTTATGAACCTTACACCCATGCACCCCTGACGTATAGGCTATTGTAATGATAATCGTATTTTAACGTAATTTTGTCTCAGGTCTCAGGATTAAAGTGGATTTTTGTTGAGAGTTGAAGGAACAGGCGAAGTCCTTTTATAAAGTCGGGAAGCCTCAGTACCAACGAGTCATACGCTTTTGCAGTATTAAGAGTAAGTTCAGACACCGGTGAGATAATTAAAGATAAGGTGAATGTTGTTATTATTCTCTTGATAAGTTAATATTTGGTGAATTTGCTGAGGTAAACGCCCAGAGTTGAGTCTTATGTTGTGATTAGGACCAGTCTCTTGTTTTGTCGTTATAAGACTGAATAAAGACCTTTTGCAGTTGAACACTGGGCGTTAAAGAGATAAACCTTTGTGTTACTGAGATTTCGTTGTGAAATTCTAAGTCGTTTATTAAATGGAAATTTGCGAACCGAATAGGGTTATCGACTTCTTATTTACAAAGTCTAAGTTAAATTCCCCCATATTTTTATTCATGGTAATGTTAAATAACTGCACTAGTATGGAGTCAGCCTGAGAGTCACGTAACTTAAATAATCATCTATCTTAATATTGTTTTTTTTAATATATTTTCTTTTCATTGTACTACCGCTGTTTCCTAAAAGATCCTTAGTATCCTCATGAATTGTCAAGGCGAGATATAGTAGCTCTACCATCAGTTTTAGAGAGATGGACACACGTAGTAATTAGCTTGTTGCTGTCGTCGAGGGTACAGATAAGAGAATAAGGTAAGTAACCCTCCCTGAGCATGGCATCCTGGCCCGCCATGCATGTGTTATTGGAGATTGTGTTAGTTTATAATTGGCCAGGTGGTGGAGAGCCCCCATGTGAAGGAATTACGTGTTGTCGTCCATCTGTTCTTCCATGGAGTTTATAATTATAAGTACAGACCACCCATGGTCCCCCCGTTATTGGTATTTCCCCCACTGACCCCTAACAATATTGAGGGGGTTGTGTGTGGCAATATAGATAACTGTGATGTATTTGTATCAGAGCCGCTTAGGAAAAATATAGAGGGGCTATTAAGAGAATATTCTGATGTAATTACGAAGGAAGTAGGTTATTGTGACCGCTATCCGTATGAGATAAAGTTGACTAGTGAAGAGCCGATTAGGCTGCGCCCTTATCAGTGTGCGCCGCCAAAATTGCAGGAGTTTAAGAAAATAGTTAGGGAATTAAAGGGAAAGCGGATAATTAGAGAATCATGGTCAGACTTTGCATCGCCCGCTTTCCTGATTTCGAAGAAAAAACCGGGATAGTACCGCCTAATCGTGGATTATCGTCTAACTAATCAACGAGTACATGTCGACACGTTCCCGGCGCCTAATGTAGAAACGGTGTTGCAACACCTGGGAGGAGCCTCTGTATATTCTGTAATTGATTTGAACGTGGCGTTCCACCAGGGTGTTCTTTTGCGGAAGACAGTAAGAAGTATTTAGCCTTTGTAACACCCTGGGGGCATTTCGAATGGAATAAGGTCCCCTTTGGAGTTAATTTCGGGGGGGATGGGCGTGCTTGTCTAGGATATTGCATTAAGCGTTTGTTATTTTGTTTATGGACGACATATGTGTCTATTCAAAAAATGTGGAGGAACACCTTGATCACTTAAAGGTAGTTTTGAGTAAATTGCGAGAGTTAGGGTTTACTGTGAACCCTGAGAAGGTGACTTGGGGAAAGACAGAGATTAAATTTGTGGGGTTTGTGTTGTCAAAGGGAAAATTGTTGATGGACCCCAATAAGATTGCTCCCATAGTGAACTTCCCTAGGCCTAAGAACTTAAAGGGGGTTATGCGATTTATTGGCATGCTAGGGTATTTTTCACGGTTTATTAAAGATTATTCTAGTCTGTGCTCGCCCTTGAGTAGTCTAAAGAGAAAAGTCGCGGGGTTCATGTGGGGAGAGGAACAGGAGAAGGCCTTTGATCGGCTAAAATATGCTATCTCGCATCCGCCGGTGTTGACCTTGCCAAATTTTGAGCTACGATTTATTCTGCAAGTGGACGCGTCGTCTACAGCGTTGGGTGCGGTGCTTTTACAAGACAACGGTCAAGGGAACCAACCAGTAGCTTATGCGAGCCGAATGCTCACTATAAGAGAGAGAAATACTAGTACGTATGAAAAGGAGGCTTTGGCCTGTGTATGGGGAGTTGAGAAATTTGGTGTGTATTTGGAGCATCGGGAGTTTGACCTGATTAGTGACAACCAAGCGCTCACGTGGCTATACTCCCACCCGAAGCAAGTAGGCAAAATAGGGAGATGGGTGGCTCAGTTGAATAATTGTCGTTTCAAATTTCACCATCTAAAAGGAAAAGATAATGCTGTTGCGGACTGTTTGTTGCGAATGTTTAATCTTGAAGATTACGAGGCGGGTGATGTTTCGGCAGAAGAGAAAGGAAAGCGATGCGTAAAGGAAGAATGCGGGGTGTTGGGAGAACTGGGTCATAAGATTTCCGTTGTAAACAGCACGTGGGAAGTGTCATTTGTTGGGGGGATGGATGATGAGGATTGGGGTGAAATAAAGGTAGTTCAAGCTCACAATGGTTTGGGTTTGGCGAGTATATTTATTCCATCGGCAGTTTTCGAAAATAGTGGCAGAAGGTGCCCGACCGGGGCTGAAGTGAAGGAATTAGGGCAGGAGGAGTTTATGGCGCGAGAATCGGTCGCCCTACTTAATGGTATTCCGGAAGTTTTTGTAGAATTGGAGCAATGGCAAGCGGAGGACGAATTATACAAAAGGCTAAAAGATAAAGTACGTAATGGGGAGGAAAATAGATCTGAAGTGAAACAAGGCATATTATATTATGTAGGTGCGGGGGGAAAAAGAGTCTTTGTACCCCAAAGGGTAAAAGAGATGATTATTTCTTATTACAACGATTCGCCAGGAGGAGGGCACATGGGGGTATAGTGAAGACGCAACAGGCTATACGTAAGGTATCCTACTGGTTTGGTATGGATAAGGAAATCTCGAAACATGTGAAGAAGTGCAAAGAATACCAATTGGTTAAGCAGCCTCTTAATAGCAAGGTAGAGGCTCATGCAGGGCAAGTTCCTGAAATGCCTTGGGAGCGTGTTTACGCGGACGTGTTTGGGCCTCTCCCCCGTTCAAATTTAGGCAATAATTGCCTTTTGATACTAATTGATGGATTTAGTAAATTTATGATAATGATTCCGATGCGTGACATGAAGGCCGTTAATATTGTGTGTTCTCTGGCGGACAGTGTATGGAAAATATTCGGTGGACCCGAGCAGATTGTCTCGGACAATGCAAGATACTTCAATTCCCGGGTGTTTAATGACATGTGTTTTCAGTGGGGGATAAAGCACGTGAACACCAGCCCTTATTATCCGTGCCCGAACTTGGTCGAACGTGTAAACAAAAATGTGAAAGTAGCCCTGAGTATTTTTCATCACCGCGAACATCGTAAATGGGATGAACATCTGAACGAGCTGAATTTGGCTTTTAATTCGGTACTTCACTCAACCACGGGATTTTCGCCAAGTAAAGTGCTGCTTGGGAGAGAGCTCCCTTCCCCTTTGTTGAATATTTGGGGCATCCCTGCTGACGTTGTTGATACGGTAAACCAAGCTGAAATGGAGAGTAAATGGGATATGGTGTATTAAAATTTATGTAAAGCTATGAAGAAGGTTGCAAAGAAATATAATAAAGACAGGCTGCCTAATATGTATAAAGTAGGAGACCTTGTCATGTGTCGACAAGTGTACTTAGTAATAAGGCAGAATATATATCTTCTAAATTGGCTACGGCTTATTCTGGTCCTTATAAAATATTGAAATTTTTGGGTCCTGTGTCTGTTTTGTAGGTGATGTAAATGGAAAATATGTAACTCGTAAGGCTCATTTGAGCCAGCTTAAGCTTTATTGTCAAAAAATATGCTAGGATGAACAATCTTGAAAGAAGTGGCTTGGATGTTTGTATGTAAGTGATTGGGAGGACACTGTAATATAAAGTATAGGAAGAAATGCGAGAGTATGGCATTTGAGGAAGTATAGTCTAATAAGAATTTTTCCTTTCTGTGTATGCTGAGATTCTTATCTGGTGCTATTATGTGTTTTTCCGATCTTCTGCTTTCTTAAATTCTATTCTTTTACCTGTTTCTGAGGGGAAAATCAATGTATGTGGAATGATGTGCTATTGTGTTCTTTAGACTATATGGAACGTTATGTGGACCATCAGCTAGGTTAGAGACTGGAAAAATACTCTTTAAGTGTCTTGTGGATAGTGCGGTCTGAACTGAGTGACTGTAGCGAAAATTTAAAATATTTGGCAATACTTTTAATTGTTTTGAAGGGGGTAGGTGAGACGCCTCGCGTCTCTGCTTTATAGTTTAACATGTTTTGCATGTGTCTTAATATGGGTTCCGGAACCGCTACATATGTATATATGTATTTTTACAGTATAATTTATATTGAAGTCGTGAGCTTATATTTACCTTGTATTGGTAGTGTATTTGATTGTTTGCTCGCTTGCTTGTAAAGCAGTTGTACGTATTAGCCGCACGGAGCGCTGGCGGGCGAGTGGTGTTCGGAGAGGTGTAGAGGGGAGTGTGAGTAAGTAGTTCACGGAGAGAGTGTGTGTTAGAAAGGCGAGGAGCGAGGGAGGCGGTCGGCGTTGCTCGGCTGTTACAAATCTATATGTTTACCTGCTGTCAGACGTAAGACAGAGGAACGCTACAGCACTTGCTTTGGATTAATTCGGGGCAGTTGGTGTACGTTTGGACGCTGCCGCCGAAGCCGAGCGAGGCAGTTTCTCGTCGAGGGAACTTCCCAGGACAATTGCATGCTGCCCTTCGCTGAAGGAGAGGCCTTGAGGCCTAGGTCGGAAGGGCCAAGTAGCTGTTGAGACGCTTCGGGTCAGCGAGTTCCTCTCTCGACGAAGGCCACAAGGGGCGGCCTCAGACGGCGTCGCGGCGCTAAGGCGGTCAAATTGAAGAACGCGGCCGCTGCTGAGCTTGGGCGCCCGTCAGCGTGCGGGCCGCCTGCTGTTGCTGCACGCAGGAAAAATAACCAGGTAGGAGATGTACTGATGCCTTATGCAGATGTATAGCCCCGCAGGAATTTAGTGCGACGTAAAAATCTCGCCCATGCTAGATCTCTGTAGGGCGGATGGGTATACCTCGATAACTGTGGTAGAAAGTCCGATTTAGAAAGCTGTGTTGTGGATTCGTGTATTTGAGAAGAATGTCTCAATTGGTTAAATAACCAGTAATTATATTAAATATTATAATTTTAAAATATCAGAAACTGGCTTCATTGTATTTAGCGAACTTCTCCAAAGTACGTAACGTAAATATAACTATGAGGGGCTACCTGTCCCGGATAAATGCTGGAGGGTTATGTTTTGCTTATGAAGGGTGAGGCACTCGTCACGTCACCCTTTCCTTCGGGACAGGGGAGCGTCTCAATCCTTCTCATGCTCCTTAATTAGCACCACAAGTTGTTGGTGCTAATATACGTATCGACAAGCACGAAGCTAGTTAGCCAATTTGTTTTACCACTGACGATGAAATCACCTCATCTACTGTTTCATCCTTTGTCCCTGCTTCCCAATACTGTGTGCTGCATCATAGCAGGACCATCAAACTGTGCTCTTAAGCTTGCTCGAGCAGCCTAATGGTTTTTGTTTCAAGGATGTGTACCTACACTCGAAATCGTTACTTCAACTGAAGTATCAGAGACTTGGAAAAATTCTAAGTTATCTGAACGGACTCGGGTATTTTTTATTCAGCGACAATGCAGCTATGGTACTACAAAGTAAAGCTCTAACAAACTCTGTGTTTGTTTTCGATGATGTAGCCTGTGAGAAACTGGTGTGTATCCAGGGATAGTTCTGCAAGTAACGACATATATGTCAAAATATTCCTTTTACTTACCTTTGCCAGACTTATTAATATATACCATGACCCGTTATTGAGAGATAATGCCCATGTTTTGGATTTGTTTCTTATGTATGACTTGAACATGAGACGCATTTACTCTGATCATGTTAACAGAGATGTGACATTCGATAAATTCATAGAGGTGTGTACATCTTGTTGGAGTGATCCTCGTAGATTTTATGTAGTAGCTGAAGACTATCCCTTACTTAAAGAGGGGTACCAATGTGGTCTCGATCAGTTCATAAGCCTTTGTCAGTGAGAAATGAGCTACAAAATTTCAAAGTTTCGCCATAATGACCTGAAACGTAAAATTGAATGTTGTTTCATGCTAACAGATTATATTGGAACTGTAATGCTGAATGTAAATGTATTGCAAATATTGGAATTCTGCGAGAAGATGGAGATGCTGTTAACAAGGCACATATTTATGTCCTTCATGGTGACATAGATAGTTAATACAAAATGTGCTGGATAGAACAAAATTAATGATATTGTAAATATGATAAATTAAGTAGATGTTAAACTCAGGGTTATTCCTGTTGATATTGAGCTTTGACTGGACAGGAAACCTAATGAAAACAGAATGGCCGATATATGAAACTTCAGGCAATTAAAGACCTGAACCATATTAAATCACAGTTCATAACTTGAAGCTTCAATTACAAATATTAAAAAAAAAATACTAACATCGGTTTATAAGCCACATCCAGTTATAATTTTGAAAGGGAAAAGTAATAAGCCAAGCTCTGTGACACCACCTAAGAAAAAAACATATGGGTACTAAGTCACGCCATTATAAGTAAATAGTGCGATGTCTGACATTGTTGGTGACTTAAACACCATGATTAAAAGTATTCACACAAAGTACTTGACAGCTCAACACACCAAAATGGAATGTAATATGACTAATGAAGAAACTTTCAAACATATAACAAAGCTACTGGACAGTTTGAAGCAGAAACCACCTCTTCCTGTGACAGTGAAGATGGAAGCAGAACCTCAGAATATAGTCAAATGCAAGAAAATTCCTTGAAAATAATGAAGATGATTTTCATCTCTCTGAGTGGAAACGGGAAAAGGAACAGAGGACAATGTTTAGTGATTACCTGACAAATTCACGATCCTAGTACAGGACATGTGGAGTATACATGCAAAATAAAAAGTATTTATTGGGAAGCAAGCATATTGTATTCTTGCCTAGTAGTGACATACAAGTAGACACTGTTGTAATCAGGCCATAATCCTTGTACTTATTCGCTTGGTGCCCTGCAACAATATAAACTACTTTTGAAACTTACAAGTGCTCATTTGAAGAATAACGACCCTAACCGCAATGAATATTAGGATGAAACACATTCGAAAGTTAAAATTTCCCAGATTTTCCCAGATGTAGGATTTCCCATTGGTTCTGGTCTCGATCTACCTAAGAAAATTAAATACAGGAGACTTTCAGAATATATTTACTGGAATGACTAACGAAGTTGTAGACGATTATATCTAATAGTTGCTTCTCAGCAGGCCGGAAATAATGCACAATCAAATGAAATTTACTATATAAACTAAGTACTGTGCGAAGACAGATACATATAATGAGTCGTTAAAACATTGCTGGGATGCTGCACAAGCCTGCAAAGCGAAATTATCATCGATGTAAAGTGTAGGTGTTTGGTTTGAAGGACTTGTATCAAGCAGACTTGGTTGAAATTATTCTTCATTCACGTAAGAATAAGGGCTACAAGTACATGCTGACTGTTACTGACTACTACAGTAAATATGAGTGGGCTGTGTTCATAAAAACTAAGAGTGGCCGTGATGTGACAAATGCTATGAGGATTGTTTTGCAACATAAGGGTTCACCCAAGAATCTACATACTGACCTTGGCAAGAAATTCTACATCTCATCATTTCGAACAATGATGTCAAAACATGAAATAAACCACTACTCTGCCCACAGTGGTATGAAGACCAGTAAAGTGAAACGATTCAATCTCACTTTGAAGAATGAAATTTGAAAAAATTGTTATTATATGGAAGCTACAAGTCGATGGATATATTGTCGAAGCTTATGTCAAAATATAAAAATACAGTACATCGGACCACGAACATGAAACCTGTAGATGTCATAGACAATTCTTTTTACAAATGTTTATAAAAATTAGAAGAAACTGAAATGGCACAAATCTAAAGCAAAGGTTTCTGACTACGTGAGGATATAACTAGTAATGGGAACATTTTCTATAGGTTACACACTGAACTAGAGCTCTGAAATATTTAAAGTGGTCAAGAATCGTCACTACAAACCAAGGACTTACTACCTAGAAGGACATGGATGGCACAACTATTCGAGGAGGCTTCTACGGCGAAGAAATACAAGCTACCAAATATTTAAACACATATTTAGTCGGGAAGGTTTTGAAGAAAAAGGAAATAAAGTTCTTGGCGGTGGGTTGAGTTCGATGCAAGCCATTATTGTTCGATTCGCCAATCAGACATTACGTGTAAATAATGTGATGTAAACTTTCTTATGTATAAAGGAAATAAAAAATATTCGTCTGCGAAAGAACCCCTGCCTCTCCGTTGATGAGAATGAGGTAGTTGTCGTTAGAATGTTTGTGGTAGTTAAGCGACCCTCTGACTCCTCCGACCCAGCTCCAAAATGGGTACGCTGAGCAACTGGGCGACCCATGAGAGTGGTGGCACCTACGGTGCCCACGGTGAAGGACAGCGAGGAAGAGAATGACATAGATGACGATGAAGATGAGGAAGACAGGATTGAGCGGGATGCTTCCCTTGGTGGTGAGGAAGTGGGGGAAGAGGTGAAGGAAGAGGAGTAGGATGCTAAGGAAGAGGACGATAATGTTGGGGAGAAGGTTCGCAGGACATCCTTGTGCTACGCGCCCAGGTATGAGGTCAGCAGGAGTAGATCCTGAACCTGCAGCTTCAGCCACAGGCCCAGCCCATATTGGCGGGGATCCGCCATACCGCCACCACCTGCTTCCGAGAGGAAACTCTCCTCCTCCGGACATTGGTGTGGCGAGGAATTGCCCTGCCACTTCCAGACTCATAGTGTTTTATGTATATAACTTATGTATAGTGTTTTAGTTTTTAATAGCATTTGTTTTTAAACTTAACAATGTGTGTTGGTGAGACATGATTTTACATGTCTGTCATAACTTTCTATTAAAGAGCATCAGAAACAACAGTCATTGTACAATCAATCAATATTTACATAGCAAGCATACAATGTTTACATCAAGTTGCAGATATTGTAAAACACATAATTAATTAATTGAATTATTATAGAAATATTATATATATACTCTCAAAGCAGTACAAAGAAAAATGAATAAAGTTAAGAATCATACTTTTCGATAATTATTAACCTTGCTACCAATATGTGTTAAAAATCTTTAATGATGATAGGAGCGAGAGTCCTGCATATAGTACAGTACACAATGTACTTATATGCATTCTGATGGAGTCGAATGCAAGCGTGTAAGTAGGAAAGAAAGCTGGCTGCTCACAGTAGCACTCCTAATTGGTAATTACTAGAATGAAATATAATAATCGAATTAGTGGTTATCGACCAAGTCAGTTATTTGGCGGCAAATTTTTAAAAAATAAACATGTTAGGCTCCAGGGAATGTAAACAAATGAGTGTTGAACATTGACGGGTAAATTATTCCGAGAAGACGGGTATAATTTATACTAAGGTGGTAAATTGATTCAATACATAATTTTTTAAATTGGAAAATTTTGAAAATGACATAGTCCAAGATGGCGTCGATTTCATAATCCAAGGTAGCAGTGATGACATATTCTAAGATGGCAACCATAGCACCGCAGCCTTGAGCCTCTTGGGACAGAACCTACCAGAAAACCCTACTGACCTATATCCGCATGCTTCGAGTAAACAAATGCTGGCAATAGATACATGATCATAAAACATTGCACATTTACGTAATTCAGTAGTTATTCTTCTGCGATATTCCAGTGAAATATGTAAACAACATATTGGAATTTACATGGGAGTGCAAGATAGTTTGGTGTTATCGGCATCTCAGAACATTAAGGTGGAAGCCAAATCCTTGTATCACAAACTGCACAGAAATTCCTATAGTGCTGTTCATGAACTACAGTGGTTAGCTACATAGGAGACACAGCTGGTGTTGTGTTCATGTGAGCTGGACTGTGTTACAATGTTACAAGGAGCCGGGCAGTGCAGTAACGTCACCCGGGCCACACCTCCTGTGCACGGCCACATAGGAGACGCAGTTGGTGTTGTGTTGGTGTGAGATGGGCTATGTTACAGGCAGCTGGGCAGTGCGGTACCGTTGCTTGGTCCACATGTCCTGTGCTCGGTCACATAAGAGACACAGCTGGTGTTGTGTTGATGTGAGGTGGGCTATGTTACAGGCAGCCGGGCAGTGCGGTACCGCCGCCTGGGTAACACCTCCTTTGCACGGCCTCATAGGTGACATAGCTGGTGTTGTGTTGATGTGAGATGGGCTATGCTACAAGCAGCCGGGCAGTGCAGTAACATCACCTGGGCCACACCTCCTATGCACGGTCACATAGGAGACACAGCTGGTTGTGTGTTTATGTGTGCTTGGCTATGTAACAGGCAGCTAGGCAGTGCAGTAACGTCACCTGGGCCACACCTCCTGAGCACGGCCACATAGGAGACGCAGTTGGTGTTGTGTTGATGTGAGATGGGCTATGTAACAGGCAGCTAGGCAGTGCAGTAACGTCACCTGGGCCACATCTCCTTTGCTCGGCCTCATAGAAGACACAGCTGGTGTTGTGTTTATGTGTGCTTGGCTATGTTACAAGCAGCCGGGTAGTGCAGTAACGTCACCTGGGCACGCCTCTTTTGATCGGCCTCATAGGAGACACAGCTGGTGTTGTGTTGATGTGAGATGGGCTATGCTACAAGCAGCCGGGCAGTGCAGTAACGTCACCTGGGCCACATCTCCTTTGCTCGGCCTCATAGGAGACACAGCTGGTGTTGTGTTTATGTGTGCTT
>PNEQ01090636.1:0-22336 GCA_003012365.1 Medauroidea extradentata
CTGACCTTGTGCCATACTTGCTTGACTTATAGTGTTCCTGGCTTAGATTATTCCTATCCCTAGTATTATATGGATGGTTATCAGAGTTTTTTGTTAATTTAAGGCAAGTGTGAATGGTTTCCTGCCGCAGTTTATAACAATATTTAGCGTAAGAGTATTTGACACTGACTTCTAGTGGAATGATGTTTGTAAGTTTATATAATTATAGTCCAAATATTTCATTTTACCTGTAACTGATGGAGTAGGGTTTACATACGTAGTTGTGTTTAAAATAGGCCTGGTTTTGTGAAAAAACTTCAACTAACCTAACCAAATTTTAATTTTAATCAAATAAATTCAGTTAAGTTTAATTTTTTTATATTTTTCATTTATTTTATTATTGAATTAAACACACTATGAATCATAAAATTCTTAAAGAATGTTAAAATAAACAAGTCAGACACAGAATGACACTATACTGTAGGGTCCTTTAGTTCTTTTGACTTACACGTACCTGATTTGTAAGAACAATGGACACTCAGAAGCATTGATAGAAAATTACATGAGAATTAATATAAAGGCAGAGCTTGATGTATAACTCAGTCTGAGGGTGCTACGTACTCGAAACAGTTTTGTGCGTTTAAGACTCAGAAGCAGAGGAGAGATAGATAGATAGATACTATATGGCCTACGTTGATGCATGCTCCAAGTGCCACATTGCTCCTACACACAAAGTCGCTTTACTGGCGGTTGTGGTTCCATTGTACTGTTTCCATCTTTTTCCATCTTGACTTTCTTTGATGGTCATATTACTCACTTCCATTGCCTCGTCTGTGTCGTCTCACCAGTTGCATCAAATACCCATAAACTAGGGTTACTTTGACCCGTTCAAAATATTATTTTGGGAGTCTTTTGGTGAGTAAATACATATATAATTGGAGCAGAGTGTTTAAAAACCTCCTTTGACTGATTTAGTAGATGTGGAGATATTTTACATGTACGAGACCTAGAAGCGCGGAGGTGGTAAGGATGACACAGCACACACATCGTACCTCCCCCTGGCATCTAGGCGGAAATCTCTGAACTGATGTGCACTTCTCACAGAGAACTCACCTCTATAAGACATTCAGTGGTGACTCTGTCTTTTTATGACATAATTAGAGATGATGGTATATTACGAAAATGTTTTGTGCCAACATATCCTTCAAGACACTGTAGTGTCTTGTGACATGTATGATTGGGTGATATGTGTTTGACATATTGTAACTGTCTGTAGACCAATAATAGGCATAAAATATTACAATAGCAGGATTCTTATTGGCTTAGTCAAATAGGGTAACAGCTCTGCGTACAATCGAAAGCCAGTAATCTTTTCATAAGCTGAACATGTGTTGAAACCCAACAGACAGTCAAGTTTTCCTGCAATAAACCATAATCTATAGACGTAATATTAAAGATAAAGATGTGTTGTACCTGCCTATAACATTTAAAAGATTCTACAGCTAGAATTTCTTATCTAATAAGGACTATAAATACACCCATTTTTGCATGCAATTTTTGATCGCTAGAAAATATGCTTTAGTCAGTAGTGGTGAACTTGAAATGGGTTTACGCTCGTGTAACATTCTTTGAATGCTATATTACTAAGCAGACATCACATTCGCTGTGAGCAGTTTTCAAATAATCTCGTAACGACTAAAGCTCTGCACACCACTTGGCGGCCTGGGCAATGTTCAAAACCTTCTTTAATTAACAATATAAATATAAAAATTTTGAATGGACTAAAGTTACCCCACAGTGTCAAAGTATGTTGCCTCCTGTGTATGGTATAGGATTTTTAAGCAATGGCTCTAAAAATTTACTAGTGTAAAGTTTGTACCACAGTACATTTTTGAACCAGCGATTAGTTTTCAATTAATTAGAGCTGTGAGGAGGCAATTTTAATCATAGGGGATTTTCAGAAATATTATTTCAAATGAGTGCAATGTTTTGAATGTTCTTGAAAGATCTTCTCTATGAAATGTGTTTTCTTTCTGTAGATAGGTATATTTTATGGACACATGTCTACAATATTTATGAAAATAAATGTGGCTAATTCTTAACAACATATTCTGCAGCCATATAAGCGGGCTTCTAGTTAGATAATGAAGTTTATTTTTTTTTTTTTTGACAATACTAGTCTTAAATCTTCCAGACATCTTAAAAAACGATTGGAATCAATGTGTGGTTTCACTCTGTCCCACAGAAATTGTACCAAAACTATTTGCCCACGCGCCTTTCTTTTCCATTGGTGGCTGCCTATACAGTATTATTCTTAGAGTTACGATACAGTGCACATTTAATTTATTAATATGTTTTAAACCTGTATAATGTGTAGATTTAATTGTTTGAAATTATTTTCTTACGGCAACTACAAAAAGTAATTTATTAGGCCCTAATAGTTCAGTGTAAGAGAAGGCAAAATTGCCGTAATTGTGTCTAATAAAGATAATTTATTATTATTATTATTAGTAGTAGTAGTAGTTAAATTATTATTTCTTATGGTAATTTATGAGCAGGGTACCATATACGTATTCAAGTGTATAAAATAAAATTTCAAATTATTATTTTTATATCATAAAATAAGTATAAAATAATTTTGTCTCAAAAATGAAAATTTTTTATACAAAACATTGTTTCTCTGTAGGCAATAAAGTTAAATTAGTAATGTAAGTACTGTACCTCAAGTCATTAAGTAAGTTAAAGCTTTTATTTACTTTCTTTTTGTTATCGATTATGATATGGCATAAAAGACTTGTTCTGACGTGGGCATTCAGAACTTTTGTATGAACTTTCACAATCCTCACTGAGTCACTGACCCCTTATGAATGCAATTGCAACTACTAGTTACTAACTGTCAGGACACAGAACATAACTTCAAGTGACCACTAGGCAGTGTTTATAACAATTTTTCTCTTGTCTATGCCAGTGGTGGATTTAGAAACATATTTAGAGGAGGGGGGGGGAGGGGAGTTTACGTGACTTTATGGATTGTAAAAAATACCAGCCATCTCAAAAGTGTGGTTGTTTACTGTTGCAGAACATTAAAAATAACATACGTAAAAGAAGGACACATTAAATGTACTTGGATCATGATAGAACAAAACTCCATTTTCCTTGAGGCGACTGGACATACTTTGGCTACATAAAGTTAAACCCGATTTTGTGTTGGGGGGGGGGTCAGCCCGGTAGTTCTCCCCCGTCCCCTTAAATCCATTACTGGTTCATGCACCAGTGCCCTTATGTTCAAACACTATTTATTTATTTTTTAATTAAAATGTTAAAGGTTGTATTTTTTGGAATTTTATACACTGTTTCTGCCTACATGGTGTCCTTGTCACCTTTTGAGTTATAGATTCAAGTTTTCTAAATTCCTTTCTCTGTTTGGTTAATTTACCTTTGTAAGTTTTGCATTGTAATCATGTTAAACTTACCAATATAGACCCTACTTGGTTGCAACCATGTATTTACTTTAGAGCCCATATTCAGAAATTTATACATTGCTAGTTTCAAGCTTTCACCACTCAGTTTTACTGCTTATTTTTTGTATAACTGCAGAGTTTTAAAGGTTGGATGTATCTATTATAGACTTTCCATGAAAACTGTTATTTATATACAAACTTTGGGATAGTATTTTCAGCAGAAATATCTTGATTGCACAGTAGTAGTACAGTACATGACACTTTTATTTTTTGTTCTTATATTTTCATATACATTGTAAAGCCTTTGCTACCAGTTTAGGTCTTTATGAAGATTATTTCAGCTAAGTAAGGGTAAAAGCTTGACTCTGTCTGTTCAAAAAGTTTTGTGTTAACATAATCCTTATTCAATTAATCCTCAGCTAACCTTGCAAGAGACCAAAAGTAAACTGTCATTAAGAGATGTTGAACTTGAAAATGATACGAAAATGTGTCAACATTAAACATAGGCATAACTAACACAACAGTGGAGTGAAACTATACTTAGTTAGGTAGTGTTCAGAATATCAAATCAGTAAACGTGAAACAAATATTTTGGATATGTTAAAAATGGAGAAGTGATCCATTGGAACTTGAGAAATAACTTACATTTAATTTTAACATAGCAGTGAGTGCAATGACCTAATACCTACTGAGTTTTTATAATGTTACAGATATTTTTAGAATTAAAATAATGTAAGAACTCCTCTTTTTCGTTGTGGTCGTTATTTAATAAATATTTACGAAATGCGTAAATTTGTCTGGTATATTTTAAATGCCCACCATTTTAAAACCCTGGATGATTTTTAAATATTTTAAATAGACATAATAATGCAGATACATATTATGTATTGTACCATAACTGAATCAATTTCATTGAGATTTCAAACTTACTTGGGGAAACCATTTTAGCATATTTTTTCTTAAAAATTCATTTTCACAAGATTATTAAAAGTGATCAACCACATGCTCCTATACGTGTCTCGTATATTTCTTCAACTTAAGCCTCTTCCCTTTTTTTATTTTTATTAATTTATTTCAGCTACAAAAATTAAAACATGCTTTGTTAGCTATGTGTTGCTAAGAAAGTAAATAAGTGTTCTTTGCAAAAAAGTGTAAATCTGCACTGATAAATTTTCTTATTAGTTAGAGCCTCAATTTCACAAAACTACAGTAAAGTTTAAATTATTTCTAAATATCCCATATTTGTATTAAGTATACAGAGACCAAAATACTTTTTAATTATTTTTGAAATAATTCTCCTTTTTACAACCTTTTATGGCTTTTTGGATTGTTTCTTCTAATGGCCTAAAATATATTTGACAGTAATAGCTTAAATTTTATCCTTTATAACCTATACCTAGAATGAAATTCTGCACAAATGACATATATGGTTTCATATGAACTTTACTTAATGCAATAATTCAGGGAGAACTCAAATTTTACAGGGAAACTGAGGAAAAGTCAGAGGGAGTTCATAACCCTGAGCATATGGCCACCGTGCAAGAGAACAATGGCTTGCCATCAAGAGCAAAACACGGTTCGTTACAAACCTAACTTAGACAAAGACAAGGAAAAAGTGTGGATAGGGGTCCACCTGCTGTTTTGGAACTACTGAAAATAGACAGCAGGTCTATGATGAAGTCTGACTAGAATACTTGTCATCAAAGTGTGTGGCATATGGTGGTTGCTACTGCTCACCACGAGGCCTTTATTTCCTTATCTCCTAAATATAACTGAAGTCTGTTTACAAGATTTCAGTCTAAGTACTTTCTGCTGGTGCATTAACTTACATCTTCCTCAATGCTTTCTCATATATTCATATTGCGAGGAAAATATTCATCTAAATATATTTTTCGTGCATTCTAGCAACTGGGTAATAACACCATTTACCATGTTTTCAGGTAAATCACAATAAACTAAAATACAAATTTACACTTATAATACAGGAAACATTCTTTAACATAAAAACAAACAACCATTCATATAATACAGTTGAAATTAATACTGTAACTAAGGGATAATTAATTTTTACATATAAGGGCTACTACACAATACAATAAAGTTCAATTTGATCTCATAAATACTTGTTGTTTGTACTACAGGACTAAATGATATGTCTTACTGTTTATACATTGAGATTTTATGAATTCACTGCATGTTTCTCTAGAACTGCTTTCTTTATTTTGTATGTTAGTAATACAACAACATTGTATTGCATAAAATTAATTTTTCATTGGCAGCACATAACTGGAAGATAACTAAGCTGCATTTTTCAGAAAATTTGAAAGTGCTATTTTGTATGTTAAATTTTTTTCTGTTAATTATGTGTTCATCTCATTACAATTAAGCCTACCTGAAAGCTTTTAAATAATTAAACGACCTTCCCATTAATGCAAATTAGTATATTAAAATAGTGATGTTTCATTAGCTAAGTATTTATTTTAATACCTAAGGAAGCTTTCTAAATACAAAATACTCAACGGTGTTCCAATCAATCTATATGAAATTACTTTTTACACAATTACTTAATACACTGTTAGCTCCTATCTGTCAGCAGCTTTGCCTGCATGTAATACTTGTAGCATCAGGTAATGGCAGCATATCTAACTTATTTGAACAAATAAAACGCAGTTATACAGACCTATGAACATAGATATTGTACCACGTTACATACAAACAGGGTTGCAGAATGTAACTACATATAAATTATTTCTAAATGGTCATAGGTACTTACTTTTCGGACACTGTCTGCAGTGAATGGTTTAAAAACAAAGTTTTCTCCATGATAGATTATTGTATCCATTATAAAAATTGCATAACATTGTAGGTATTAACATAAGCATAATTTGGAAACAAACAACACCTCAATATCTGAAAACAGTTAGATAAATATTGAGAGTTAATCCAAAACAAAGTTAACATAATTTTTACCCTGCGGATCGCATTTTGAAATATCTTGAAATCACATTTAGATGTTTGTATAACTACCCAGTGGAAGTAAAAATTGCAATGTTAACTTGTGTATATAACTTGTGTATATTGACAAATCATGTAAAAAAACTTTTTGTGTCTTTACACCCTTAAGAAGTTGAATTTAAAAAAATTTCAAATTAATTTTATTGTATTCATAATTTTATTTGAGATAGCACCTCTATGTATCAATGGGTGTGATAGATGTCAGTGATTTATCAGAAACACATTTCACATTTTTTCTCTCCTTTAGAAGTAAAACTTAGAACATTTCTGAAGTTACATCACATCTTTAAATTTGTTATGGGTGTAGGCCTACCATCGAAGTGACAATGCACGTTACCTCGTTGGGTTCAAGCTGTATCACGTAATAATTGAAAAACACCTCTTTTCACAACTTCTCACTCCCTTGGGTGTTGAATTTAGAAAAATCTTGGAAATGATTTTCTCATATTTAAATAAACATCTTTCTGAAGCAAACATCACATTGATATCTAAAAGTTCTCTAGATTCATAGTAATTAATCTTATAAGGTCACATGTAGATAGGTTGGGTTTGTGTGTCTCACGTAAAAAATTTAATGGAATGTTAGGAGTGCTGCTGACTATTGTCTGCAATGCAATATCACTTATATGTGCAAGCCACATAACTGTTTTTTAGCCCTTTAACATCCCTTATTTTTTCTCGGGATTTTAAGTGGTGAACATTTAATTTTATTCGCGTGAGTTCAACTCATGTTTCTTTGTAGTGTTTTGAATTCAGGTTGGTGTTTCCCTACGTACTACAGCCTGGAAAATCATTTTGCGGGTCTGAAAAATCACGTTTCTAGTAAGGGTTCTGAATTTTTAAACTTATAGTTACATGCAGTAGTTTGAATTGTGTGCTCCCTTTGTACGATGCAAATGTTATGCACATGAAGTAGTTTCATCAAAAAAGGAATAGTCGTAACTTGCCACACATTTCAATCTCGGGTACGAAGTCCTCTTAATAGCTGCCATGATGATAAATAAATACTAAGATCATGTAGAAAATTATGATACTGAACATGCCACCGTTTGCTTGGGTCTGCTCATATCATTAAATATAGCACCCACAGAATATTTGCTATTATTGCATGGAGATATTTATCAGTGATAACATTTGTCCCACTTTTACTTAGCTCTTTCTCGTAGTGAGTCTTGTCTTGTTTAATCATCTTCTGTGATCAGGCTTACTTCTCCAAGTTAATTACATTGGTTTCCTCCTGTGAATTTTCATTCCACCACATTCTATTCTGAAAATTAGGATATTCATCAATACATTAATTTGTGTAGTGTGACACAATTTTTTCATGGGCACATAAATGTTAAAAATATTAATAAAAATTTAGCCCATGTCTACTTCCATAGTGTTGCAAAGAGGAAATGTTTAATTATATAGAGAAAAAATTTTTTATTATTTCAAAGTTTGGGATGGGAGGATCGCATCTCCCCCAAGGCTGTGCCTATTGGGTTGACTCTATTAACCCATCAGTTCAGTCAGTCTGAAATTTCAGTAGATCTAGGAATGTGCACTGGAACATCACTGTGTGCATTTTAGACAATGACCTTGCATTGCCATTCGTAAATAAACCAGTCACTGAACATTAGAGATTTAATTTCATTTGCGAAGGAAATTATTTGTGCTGTAAAATATGTGCACTTTGTAGACAAATTCTATGTAGCTTATTTCATTTGTATTACCACAATGTAAAGAGTATTAATAAATATATATATATAGGTTTTCAACATGGATTCGTGTAATATACATTATATATGCATATCACATTTCATTTGTGAAGAAAAATGTATAAACAAAATGTCAACTTGATGTTCAAAAATTGCTTCAAGTAATAATGTGTACCAGATTTTCAAACACTAGGTATTGGTTCAAACCGAAATAATTTTTTAACTCACGAATTGTCGTCATTTTCCTTTCAGCAGGATTTTTCCACACTAACTGGGCCGTCAGATGGTGGGTCATGTCTCATGCAAGTGGCTAGGTGACAAGCTGACATGTTAAATTTAGTGCAGGTACACAGTTAAAAACTTTTACGTTTGATTACGCAATATCTTTCATTGTATTGCTTCTTGTGGAGCGGTACCCAGTGCAAAAAATAAAAACTAAGCAAAGGCAATGTTTACCTATTCCTGTGATACCGGTATGCTTCTATGGGTAAACATGTAGGCCCTAATGGTTTATACCACAATATTTCTATTTTGTAGAGAAATAATCAGTCAATTTTTAATGTTACATTAACTTTACATTTGTATTTTATAATTACGAAACCACTAAAATAAGGAAACTTAAAATAAATTACTAGAGTACCACATTTAATTATGTACAGAGCCATTATCAGTTGTACTGTTATGTTTTCAACGTATTTTGGGGTTACGTTCTGGGAACCACGATGTAAATAGAAACAACACAAATTGAGTCAGGCCAGACAGTCAGATGTCATGCACATCAGTCGGCAGGTAATCACAGACGAATAGACAACTGTCAGCGTGCGAACAGATCTGATTTAAGTTCTTACTGTACTGGCGTATTAACCATATTATCTTTTATTACGTTTAACAGTAACAAAAATTATAGACATGTGTCACCATGTTTGTTAGAAAACATGTATATTTATAGAATTTTTCATAAAAGGTTGTTTCAGATTGAAAATACTGCATTACAGTTGCATGAACCAAATTGTCATGAATTTTACTCACTTTTTCCATTTGATGTGTAGGCTGCTTAAGACATAAATTAGTACGGCAGTGCACAGATTTTATTTTGTCTGTTGCAGTAGAAACAGAAAAAAAGAAATACAATAGCACAGACATTGAAAGCACTTGGGTTAAAATAAACATACTAGAAACAAATAGTTGGAGAACATGAAAAGTATTTTATATATTCATACGTGTCATCCTGTTACCATAAATGTGCAGAATTAGAGACAGTGCTGCATTCAAGAAGTACATGAATTTACACACATATTAATCATAAATGTTATTTCACTCTTATGTGACTGCAGACCTTAGAATTTGTGTACACTAGAAAATTGCAGTTTAAAATATGTCACAAAATTTGAAATTTAAATATTTAGTTTAGTAGTGGTAACAGTATACAAAAAATAGTAAAATAGGTGACTGGAAGAATCAGTCAATGTATAGAGTGTTACACTAGACTTGAGGTTGTGTTGGCGACCTGCTGATGTGATGTGAACATTGTGTGTGTTTTGGCAGGATCACGCAGGGCCTTAGTGTTGTATGTGTGGACCTTGCGTGTGTAATGATGGACCAGCATTAATAGTTAATGATCTGTAGCCAAATATGTACGTCGGTACATAGCAGGGAGGAACCCCATACCCCACACCCAAGGTGTGGGTACATAGATGTTTTAAGGCATGCCATCCCCTTCCCCTCATTACACACTCAAGGTCCACGCACACGACATTCGGGCCCCACGCGATCCCGCCAAAACACACACAATGTTTACATTACATTAGCAGAATGCCAACTCAACCTGAAGTCCAGTGCAATACTCTACACCCCTCCCTTACAAAATAATTCCTTTTTGTTAAGAACATAACACAATGTACGTAGGTAACTGAGTTACGCTATACAGTGCCCCACTACAGGACGTAGTCTTGCAACCTGAGTGGCAGGCACGTTACCCTGGTGGACATGTGGAGGCCCTTTGGCCTAGCCTGCGCAAACTGCTGATGCTTACTTTCATGCTCCTCAAGTCCCCTGAATGGACTTGAGGTGTCATCATCGATAGAAGTATGTGTGTTTTGGCGGGATCGCGCGGGGCCCAAATGTAGTCTGCGGGGACCTTGAGTGTGTAATAAGAACCAGGATTAATAGTTAGTGATCCGTAGCCAATGAGGTATGTCGGTACATAACACAGTCATTGCAAATACATTATTCATTCCAAATTACTTTGGACATCTTCCTATTTCCTTGTTACACAAAAGGGGGCTGTCATAGCTTGTGATTTTTTCAAGAAAAGCATGAAATGTAGTCTGTAAGTGACACATTTAGTACAGTAATTTACTTTTTACTTTGTCCACATTTGTTTGAATTATGCTATCAATGGTAGAGCTAACACTTTGCCCATGTCAACAGCCCTCTCAGAAATATCAAAATGTCATAAAACTGTCACTTTTGTGGATAGTGTGGCTATGGCAGGCTGCCACACTATCCACAAAAATGACTGTTTTATGAAATGTTGATATTTATACTGGCAGGTAATCTGTTATTATTTTGTATGGTAACAAAGTTTAAAAATAAATTGTGCCGTTTTGAAGCAGTTTCATTGAGTAAAACCAATGACTCGTAGTTAACTATAAATAAATTTAACATGTTTATAATTATAATTATACAGTTCAGTAACACCTTTAAAACTCTGTCTGCACTAAATTTATCACCATCATTGATGTGCCAAAGGCTGCTCATTTCATATAAGGAATGAAATGTGGTCTGTATGGAGGAAAAGGAAAAACTCTAGTGTAAGTGCAAGATATTGCACCACCACGTGGAGGAAACTGTGGTAGTGTAAGGTATAATTGTGTGAGTCATGTGTATCATGCAGTAGCACAATTAAAATGTAAAACCGTAACAGTAAGACACACTAAGAATTGTGATGTAACCAAAATTCAAAATTGCTATGTTGAATTGAATATGGCTTTAATCGAATCAATGGTACATAAGCTCGAACAATATTATTTCAAAATGACGTTAATTTAAGACTAGTATGAACATAACCATTAAATGGGGTGACTTGATACACTTTTACAGCAATTTTTATTTCCTGTGTGTGTTAACTGTGTGTAAAATTTAATGTAATTTTGTATGAATATTCTTCATTTATATTTTTCAGGAAGTAAAATTTTTTTTAACTCATGGAGGTCACATAAGAGGAAAAAAATTTTTAAATTTTTCACGTTTGACGTTTTTACATTTTGTAAACAAAGAAGAATTTAATATACCTGTACTACTTAAAAAATTTGTAATATTTTACAGATTAACTATACAGAAATTGTCAAGGGGGCCGGGCCTCCTGTATCCTCACCTGTCATGTTTCAAGCACTAGTGTGACATTCATATCAGATTTCATATGCATCAGCATTTTATGTTGCTTTTTTAGTACCTTACCATGGGATTGGTTCCTATAGAAACCACAGTTTTAACAAAGTTGCTTTTTTGTATGGTTAGATATTTGTAAGTGAATTCATTTACTGTTTTTGTGTGAAGTTTATGAATGAATGCAGCATGTTTGTGTGTTGATGTATAGCAAACCTGCCTAAAAATATATGTACGTTTATATTTTTTTACTGTTTAAACAATGTTACCATATCATTTATGAGAGTGTGTATGTTGTGTGTGTTTATATATCTGTATTATTATTTTTTACTGGACATGGTCTGGGTCATTTGGATAAACAAAATTACGGGTAACTACGGTATGTGATAAGTAGCTAGTGTTTCCTTTACATATTTACTCGTTACAAAACCATTTACTGTAGCAGACAATTATTGCTATAAATGTTCAAATTTTATTCCTGGTTACAAAGTGCGTACTATTACGGCTAAGATTCTGGTACCAGAACGTATTTCAAATTCCAGTTACACTCATAGGCATGGAGGAATTAATATAGGCCCCTAATTAGGTACAGAACAGAAACAAAGCAAATTTTATGTTGGAGATGACGATAGCTTTGTGATGAGATTTCGCATACCTGCAGTTATCTGGTGTAAATGTACCGGTAACAGACTGATATTGTGCTGTTAGTTCAGTTTGGTTTTGAAAGTCTTCAAAGCAGGGGAGGGGAAAACAGTCCATGAGTGGAATGGGTGTTACATCTCAAAGGAAAAGTAAGAAAGAAAAAGGCAGAAAGGCTACACTTAAAAAAACTCACTTTCTGTGACATTGTAGCTATATGCTACTCTTTCTTTCAAAAAATTTGTGTAAAAAGTAACAGTCCTAACTTATTACAGAAACTATGATTTGGTAACTGGGCATCAGTCTAAGTTTTAATGTGGTATCTGTGTATGGAAATAAACGGTAAACTGTGGGAATTTTTTTTTTTTTCACGTGAAAAGAAACGTACTCTTTGTTCACAAATGATATTTAACTCTTAATGTAGTGAATAAAAATAAATTTTACCTAACAGTAATCAATCCTGAATGAACTGTACTGACCCAGAGATTTAGGATTTGTTATAGGTTTGATGATTTGTGGTGTGTTATAATTGGTTAATTTGGAACTCTGTTACTAGTAACTTGTGTTTAATTGAACAATGCATCAAATTTTTCTGTATCTGCTACGCTAGTGTCAGAGTGTTAGATATTTTATTGAACTCCTTAATTGTGACTTTCAACTATAGTTGAATATACAAAGTATTGCTAAACTGCAACATGCAACTTTAGCCGAACACCAAATTAAATTACTCTGTAAACACTAGGTACATGGTTTTCTCACTTGAAATTAACCAAAAATAAACTATATACAAAAAACGATTTTTTTTACATCATCTTGGCAATATTACAATTTTTGATCCTGCAGCGAAAGATTTGAAAGATACAAATACACGTAATTAAGCATAAATTTAATTTATGCATTGTCTCTATGAGGAGTCGGGCCCCGGATTTTCACATGTGGGAATCGTGACGGATGATGCCTTTGGTCATTGGGTTATCTCGGGTATCTCCTATTGCCCCACCCCTTCAATCCAGTACGCTCCGTACTCACCTCATGTCACCCCTCACCAGTGTTGAAACCTCAATGTTAAGTGCTGACCAAAATCACTCACTCATTTATAGATAGACTATAAAAATGTAATACTTGTTAAGGTCATTGCCTACCACACAGTCATGGCAAGATTGACGCCGAGATGAACAATAAAAGTCAGTCGTTGCATGTATGTAGGTTCAGCAGGTACTGAATCCCTTCTAGGTAAACCATACCTGTAAAGCCTTATTATCGCTCTCTTCAGAACACCTGGGTAGGCAGCGCCCTTAAGTAGTTTCGTCTAGAAAGAAACTTGCTACGACACATTTCAAGCATAGGTAGGGAGGCTTGGTGTGACAAAATATAAACCCTTCCCCACATTAGGCAGTGCCAAGGTAAATTAAATCAGGTTGAAACATGTATGAGACTTCCCTTGTAGTGAAGAAGAGCCAGTGCTATAACTGACCATTGGGAAATCTTTCATAGTACTGTAGGATTGTGTTTTCAGGGGGCCTCCCTAGATAGGCTGTGTTTGTGTGTGTGAGGCAGGAGCGGTAAGAGGGTCATTGACAGACATATGTAATGCATTATCGCCTCTTCGCACAAGCCACTCAGTTAGCGTACGGTGCTTCACTATTATACTTTTTCCTATGGGCCTTTAACCGGTGACCACATAATTTTATTTGTGAGCAGCATAGTTCAGAGTCTAATTCTCATTTCTAATGTTGTGTTTTTTGAATACAGTTGTTGTTTTTACAGATTCGACAGTCTGGAAAAAACAGTTTTAACCATTTTGAGGAGCTCGAAAATAATGTTTCAAATAAACGTACCAAATTTTTAAAACTATAGCGACATAATTTGAAGTGTGTGTTCTTTTTGTAGATATGTAAATATAATGCGAGTTAAATAGTTTCGTCAAAAAAGAACAGTCACAAGTCACTGTAATGCATCTGAAGCGCAGGTAGGGAAGACATTCAAGGGACCTGCTAAAAACAGGTGCAAAATGCTGGAAAGTGTAAACAGAGGGAAATTTATGCTGTGTGAGATTTGCAAGGGATCAGAGAAAACAGATCAATCTGGGATTGTAAAAAAAGGGTTCCTCTCTCTATGTATATATGTGTGTGTGCTTGTGTATCTATAGTTTCCTTTCTGCAGGTTTTACATGAGTATGTATGGGAGTTAGAATATCTGTGTTTTGTGTGCATAATGACTTGTTACTTATGATTTTGGCTCATATTGTGTGTCACCAGATACCACTGTCAGACACAGAGAGCAGCGACAGCAGCAGTAGTAACAGCCACAGTAGCTACAGCGAGACTCCTCCAGTCACTCTGCCCGAAGTGCACCACAGATTGCCCACATCAAGCTCAACCTCTCTAGACACTATGACAACATTAGAATCTGTAACGTCGATGGCTGCTTCTCTTGCTGCAGTTGCAGCTTTGAGTTCGAACACGAGCCATCCGCCGAGTGAAGTTAACTCCGTCATGCCACCTGTGACGTTACCATTCTATCCACCTCCCCATGGCGGTCCTATGTTCACTCCATGGTACCTTCCGCCGTCTTCGCCACACCCTTCGGGACCTGCGACCACACTGGTGGAAGGCATGCGGCTAGACGTATCTTCGTTGTCGAAACAGTGCATGCCAACTCCCGTCTCAATGAGCATCCCTAGAACTCCTGGACCAGATCAACCTCTAGACTTAAGTGCAAAGGCAGCCGTAGATAACAATACCCAGCAGTCCCTCAGGGTGCCAAGCATAGACAACAAACACATCTTCAAGTAAGTATTCCATGTCATAGTGTTTGTTTATGCATGCTTTCTTTGCATGAAATAACCTTAAAATATTTTTTAGTAACTATGGTTTTATCTTTACTATAGAAATTATCTTAAAAATATAGCCGAATCAATAAGAAATCTGTCTCCATTTGAAGACCATATTTTGATTTTTTTTCCTGATAAATATTATTTTGTGCAAAGCTGTAATTAACTTACTTGTGGTTTTTTGATTTCTTGCAATCTTGTTTCTAGTCACTTTTTCAAGAAGAGAACTACTCAGATGTGGCTTTCATAACTGAGATGAGTAATAATGTTAGGGTCCGTGAACAGGCCAAATTCTTATATTTTTTAAGTTTGGTGATTAATTTTTGTACCTCAGATCAGCAAGCAATTGATCAATGTAAGGTTTGTGTAGCTGCATGCATTGCATAATGTATGAGCATTGTTTCATATCAACCTAGAGTTAGGGATATTTTTTCCACATTGCAGAGAAAAATGCAGTGAAGTGTTAACCTAATAGACTGCATTATACATACTATCATGGTTCCTAGTTGTTTATTTTGGATAATTTAATAACAGCTTTTTTATTCAAAGTAATAACAAAGATAACTAAACATTTTAATGATATGCTTAAGTATACAGATAAGCTTAGAGCATAGATAACAACTAGAGAGCTGATTGCCTATCCCTTTACATTCTGTGAAGTGATTCCTAGATCTAATCAGCTGTTGATGGGCACCGAGCGAAAAAAGTTTCATAATTATTACTACACAGCGGTGAGCATATTGTATTATGTATCACTCACATTTAAAGAAGCAAATGCAGAATGATTCGCTGTCGCTTATTACCAGCATCCATCTACTCTCGTTCATTTTTATGTAAAATACATGTTCTGTTTACATTGTCTTGGCATTTTCGTTTTCAGTAATTTAAAGAATGAATAAAACTAAATATGTTGTGTATTGATTGTAAAAGATTCAATAGCCAATAAATCTCATTTCTCAAGGTCTTTATAAAGGGATATCGGCTATCGCAACATTAATTATTTTGTAGCGGTTTTAGTATATTTTGCCTATCGCTATATGTAGGTTTCACAACAAAGGCACCAAGCTATCTCTAGTCATCCATGCTCTAAGCAGATAAGTTATGTTTATTTATCTTGTTTATTGGTTAAAATATGTGAGTAAGTTAATATATGTGATTTTTTCAAAATTTGTCATGTTTTGTTGTATTATTACTACTTTATTTTTTTATTACCTGAATAATTTATTTCATACCTCAATTATGGTTTGTGAGTGCACACTAGAGTTTTTAGTAATTACGTGTGGTGCAACTTTCTAGGTGAATCTAGATTTATGTTCACTCCTTCGTCTTTGTTGGGACAGACTTACAGATTTTATTTTACATATGTTAAAGCTAGCCTGCTAACTGACTTCTATCTGAAGGTATTTGAAAGATACATAATTGAGCTGTGTAGCCATAAGTGTGCTATGGTAAATACCAGTGAAATTACATTACATATTAATTTTCTCTAAGAAATGTTTAGTTGTACATGTATAATGCACACTATATTAGTTAATAATTATTTATAATAAAATTTAAATGTAATTTTTGGCACTCATAAAAAAAATTTGCAGTAATAGTATCTGAAAAATAACCTTATATAATATTATACTGTAGGCCTACAAAATTTTAGTTAGCAAAATATTTGCAGACTTTCAGAAGCATAAAATTAAATTAGAATTGAATGTACTTGTATTATGTTCCTACTAGCACTGTGCACCCTATTCTAACCATCTCCTTAGAAGTACACTGGATCTGACATGCTTTTTTTAAATAGCTATGGTAGACCGTATACTGACAGTTGCATATGTGTAATGTACAAATATCTGACCAGCTATTGTTCCATACATCCTTCAGCGTGGGACCCCATGTGATCACCTCTTTGGAGCTGCTAAAGTTCTCTTATCCTCTGACATGTTTTGCATTACTGTGTCTGATATTTCTTCATTTTGTCTACATTCAGTGTTACTGCTTGATATCACATATTTTTAGAAGTTACAAAGAAGGTTTTTTTTTTATAACGTTTCTGCCTGGCATTATTTTTAGAGGGGAAGGTAGTACTAAAGTTTAAAGTTGAACTGCAACAAGCTATGAGAGCCTTATAATTAGCTCTGTTTTTGCTTAGCATTGATTTTTCAATTTTTACTGCAGCTTCGGAATAGTCATTAGACTGAGGGAAGTAGGAGGTAATATTTTGATATTCAAGTTGGTAGGCCTGGACACATGCATACATTCAAAACACAGATTCTACATACATTCAAAACACAGATTCTTGCATAAGTAACCTTAGAATTGTGGAATGATGGCTTTTTCTGTTAAATTCACTACTCTGCGTTCATATTATTCCGTAGTGTCTGATAAAGTAGACTGTTGGCTTGAAAGGAGAGAATGATTGTGGAGCCATGATTCTTCAAAAGTTCTACACATACTTGTTAGGACATTATTGCGGCTGTGCGCTGTGAGGTACAGGGGCCAGTTGTGTTGCATGAGTTAGCCTAGAGCATGGGTGAAAATTGTGTTGCACTTCAATTAGCACCACCTCGATAACTGGCAGGTCTGACAACATGTGTTTTGGATCTGTTATGTAGTTACTGCTGGACAGGAGTTGCAACTGTGTGGAGTTTGATTTTCAGAATGCACTTTGACAAAGGATTGCTGGTATTTTGCTGAAGTACTTTCCTTGTCCCTACGTTGCTTTTCTTGCTGGTACACTTAGATAAAATAACATGTGGTGTAGGAGGATGTTGCCCTAAGTTATATGATGTTAAACATACTGCACTGAGCATAAAAATTGAGATTTTTCACTGTCCCTGCAATTAAATACTAGTATATGTATGTTGCACATACTGGTAAGGCAGTTTTATTGTATTCTGTAATCCTTAAATTTTGCAAACTAAATTTTTTTTCCTCCCTGTAACTTTGAACTCCATTGCAAGGAATTGCTTCTCTTTAAAAATTTTTAGCAGTTTTTTCCACAAACTATTTCATTTTTCGTAAACATTGCAGACCGTCTTTACACATATGAATGTGATACATTTTCCTCGTATTAAGAAATTAAACGTCACAATTCAGAAGTTGCTTGAACATGCCTGTTGGTACGTCTGTGTGTCCTTGATTGTTGTTCAGATTCATTTCTTTATTGTCATATTTTTTGTCCCCTGGTTTTTTTAATGCAGCTCTATGGTCGGTGAGAAGCCTCACAGAAATTATCAAGGTGATTCTGCTTGTAATAAGTGTTTTTGTAAATATTTACTATTTATGTCAACTCTACAGGGTTCTGTTAGATTTTTTGTACCAGTGGGATGTTCACTTGGCCAAGTTTATGTAGTGATTATATATCCAGTACAATATGCTAGTTCAGTGATATAAATTAATACAGTCAGGGCCATATACTTTCATGAAACTTAGCAATTCAAGTAACATTTAATATTGTTTCATGAGTGTTTGAGGTACAGTAAGCAATAAGTGGACAAGTTAAAACTGAATCAGTTTTTCTGGGTAGTAGGTGAGTTCAATATCTAGTAGATACAGTTTGAAGGCACATTTTAATTGAGTTCGATAACAATATGAATGCTTTAAGACCTTCATAAGCTGCAGCTGTCCACCTATTGTGTTTGCAGAGCCACATAACATGGCTTATCAGGAGAATCTGGTTCTTTGATAATAATTACTGTACTGTAGCGTACTATAGCATTACACGGGCTGTAGCAACACTCTTGTCACCATCCTTTATTACTGTCCTTTCTCACATGCAGTGCTGCCAGACTTCACACATGTCCAATATTTTAACATTCAGGTATTATCTACTACTACGATACTTACAGTGCACTGTTGTAATTAACTGGGTCACAGAGCAGCTTTAATTAACTAACGAACAATGTATGTGGCTTCCTCAAGTAGAAAAGTATATTTTTATAAATACATTAATTACAAGCACATTCATTGCAGGCTGCATTGTTTGCAAACAAAAGCAGACATGATTAACATGATTATTCAGATGCTAGTCATTGCATGACCATAAAGTCTGCTTGAGAACTTGCCACACATTAAGTTTTACTAGTCAGGAACTTTTTTGTGCTGTAAAACTATGAGGGCCTCTGTCTAAGGCAGAAATATTTGTTTTGTTAGCTTGTTCTCATTCATTCAGTATAGGTGTCCAAAGAAGTTTTATCTTCGCTTGTCCGTTACCTCTGATATTTTCTCTATATTTTCGTATCTCCTCATTACTTCTCATTTTCCATCCGTCTGTAGTTTGTATTACACCCATTATTTTTCTAATACTTTAATCCATCTTTCAAGTAAACAGCTTATACAGGTGTCCCATAAGTCAGGGTACATAGGGAAAAGACAAAGTTACACAATGTGTTTGAAATGTCCACCATTCTGTTCAGTGCAAAGGCGCAGCCTTTTTAACCAGTCGTGTTTCCTTAAATTTGTTGACTAATTTCTGCACACACGAGAATTTTATAGGTGGGCGTTCGGGGTTCAGTCTGTTAATTCTGCAGCTACGTCCCTCAAACTTCTTCCCCCGCACAACAAGATGATCTGCATACATTCCTCTATCTGAAACCCATCATCTATTGGTCAGTCTGCAACATATAATCAAATATCATGTTTCACCTGTGCACCCTGACTTATGGGACATCCCGTAGTTCATTGTTAGGCATTCACATCCGTATAAACATTCTGGTCTTACCGTTGTGGTAAGTTATAGCATTTTAGTTTTGTTTTTCTAAATATACATTTCTTGTTGTTACTATTCTTTGTCAAATCAAATGCTCTTTCCATTTTATTAACATCTATTGCAAAGTTTTCTAGTCCGTTCTAATGTATAATTTCTACAAGGTGGTATTGTTATTGTTCTTGTTATCCTTCTTCTTATTAATGTAATTATATTTGCAATTAATGTTCTATTTTTACTGTTCTTTTTTAAATCACAGTTTTTACTCTTACAAGGAATATTGATAATAATAATAATTATTATTATTAAGTTTCTTTAAGAGTTTTAGTTCTGATTCGTACTAATTGTATTATTAATGCCAGGTCAGTTATCTGTACATTTGAAGAGTTCATTAAAAATAAATAATATATATGCTCTGATTAAGAGAGACATTAAAAGGTGACACTGTTGGTACGAGACGTGACTGATTTATAGACTGAATTGATGGCTATGAGGGTGGGTGCCAGCGATACTCCCTAGTGTCACACTTCGAGACTCCATTATCCCAGGGGGTGGGTGGTCTGGTCGCGTGCATAGTGATCATCTCATTCCAGGTGTGGTGATGGTTTAGTTTACTTATCTGACATGAACACAATTATATGATAGGGTCAAATAGCTTGAAAACAATACTATCCCATTGCACAATTATTTATTACGTACTGAATACAGCGTGTCTGAATGAATTTTATGGTACATCAATTCAATGTGTGGCGGTGGAAGGAAACCGTGCTCGTGCCTACATATGCTACATGAGTTGAATGCGGGGTTGTGCGGGGTGCTCCAATGGCATTTGAAAATGCAGCTCCTTATAGAGCAGAGAACCAATGGCCGCTGTGATGGACTATAGTTTTGCTCGGGAAGCAGGCGTGGATTATGGATGTATGTTGCTGTTCCCAACTATGCAATCATATGGTCGAACCTATCCCTGAGGTACACAATGCTATGGTGGTTGGCACAATGATGACGATAGAGGTACTCGCTGATGAATGTGGCTACATGCAAGAAATGAGATGCAACTTACCTGAACCATATGCAAAATTATGTAGATGTACGAATGAACGCACAATGTCCCTTTATTCACTCTACAGTGATGGTAATGGTATCGTTGGTAATGAGCACGTGGTTTCACAAAACAGACAGTAAAATATTAACTGATGCATGAAAATTATACATAATTACATTGCTGAGTAACACAAACATGCCCTGACACTATTGACAATTAAAAACACGGAATAATCTTTATCGAGGTGCGGTTTACTGCCTATTGCTAAGTCCCTAGCCACGTGGCGTGAACAAAGCGCACATGCAGTTTTAAATTAAAGTATTATTTACGGTAATAATGATTAAATGAAGCGAAGTGGCACTTTCCGAGGGAATACTTGGCGAAAACGTGTACAAAAATGATGATCCGGTGTATTAAATAACTATGGTAACCTACTTCAGTGAAACAACAATGGAGCGTACACGGACAGCGCCTTACCTCGCCAGAAGCCTGCGACGAACTGGGCGGAGGAACATGGCCGCTGATGGCTCATGGCCAGTCGCCGGGGCGTTCACTTCCAGCGCCACACACATGATTGTTCTCCACCATTCCAGAAAAGGCATTTTAAATTAATTGTTACGTTAAATGTAGAAAATTGGCACAAAATGAATTATACATTGCAAAATCAGGTTATATGTTCAATCGGGCATTGAAATCCCTTAAAATGTGTTAATTATGGTTTTAAATATTCACAATGAGTTGACTAAACCTCGGAACATTTCCGGGCAGCGGTTTGAATGTCCGTCGTGACCACTTTGAAAAAAGAAACACTAGACATACGCAATCAATGACCCTGTGGAAATAATACATGCAAAACACTAGAACACTAAATTAATAAAATATTTCATGAGTCTGTCGTCATGCGCATGTTTATTCTTATGGATTTGTGGCAATGTTATGGGCTTACTGCCCCTGCTGGCCCTTGGCCAGCATTAAAGGGTGATGGGCACTGCACTCTTTTATACTCTGGGAGAGGACTAAAGGTGCCCACAAACCTGGGCGCGACGGAGCGCAGCGACTTTTTCCCAGTGGTTTAGTTACATGCAAACAAATGGATCCCTGCACACTCGGACAAAGAGCAGCGGGGCACAGCGCACGCTGCCTCGCCCAAGTGTGCGGGCTTTCTCTGCTGCCACGCTCCACCGCGCCCAAGTGTGCGGGTACCTTAAAATGGACACAATGATTGCCTACCACTTCTTTCTTAGTACCATAAGAATGTTTGCTGTTCTCAGTTTTTTGTTTACACTGTGTGACTAAGGTTAGTGGTTTAAGCAATTTGGAACATACTAGGCCTACTTCATTTATTTTTAGCCAACGTGTGTATTTTTTCACTGCATGGGAACATAAACATTGCCAACCTGTCCAGTATTTATATCTTTGTTCCACTGCCTAGAAACTGCTCTTTACTTCTATCATTTGATAATGCTGGTGTTGATTATATTGTATTATCAATAACAGTCTTTGTTATTTTAAATACCTGTTAGTTAACATCTTTGCAATACTAGTTATTTATTGACTCTAATTTATGCACTGCACTATCTA
>PNEQ01090636.1:22436-79225 GCA_003012365.1 Medauroidea extradentata
CCCCCCCCCCCCAATTTGCTGGTGAGGTACAATATAACATTTGTACTCCTCTAAATTTATGCTACTGACAAGCAGTTTACAACTGTGATAAGAACTTATTTGATATTTTTTATTTATTTTAGTAATTGTCCTCATCTCTACATCTACTCTACTGTCCAAATCATAACGTAGATCCTAATGGTGGAATATACCCACCATGGGGAAAAATATTTTGGGATGAGGTCATAACTTAAAATTCAGCCCATCTTCTGCATACAGGGAGAACTGTTTTCAGCAACTTTGAACATCACACAGGAGTTTAACGTTTTTAATAGAATTGTGAAATTAACTTTAAATATGTTTTCCCCTATTTTAATAAATAAGTAAAGGGCATGTAAATATGAAAGAAAATTTTTGTTAGTGAATAGGTTAGCACTTTTATTTTCCTGGAATGCATTTAATTAAGATAAAGTGACCAGGCTTATTTTTAAGAAGTGATTCACTGACAGTAAAAAAATTAGTTTTACTAACGTAATTTTTTGATGCCACCTGCTGCATGCTTCATATGCATTGCAGTGTGTTGGGGAAACTTTTTTAAACAATTTTACATGCACACATTTTCCTTATGTACGAAATGGAATACTATTTCTTGACAACATGCACATATCTAACTGTTCCAATACTCTCCAACAAAGCTAAAAATGGCTTTTTCTAACTACCGTTCTTCAAAACATACTAACCAATTACATGCAAAACTCTGATGTAATACCGCACTGAACTTTTATACAGACTTGTAGGCAATGAAATTATTTTGTAAAAGGCACCATTTAAAGTTCCTTAGCGTAAGCTGAGAAGCTCACTTGCTAGTTCAGTGCTTGTTTCTTAAAGTAGAGACAGTATTTGAAGGTCACTCTTATTGTTCCTTTCCTTTTGAGCCTCCCATGCCCACAATCTCTAGGCAAGAAACGTATTGAATGTAGGCCTAGTTTTTCTTTTAACTTTAATGAACACTTAAATAAAGGATTCCTATCCTTAAAAAAATTAATTTTTATGATAAAGAGGTGTAAGATATGGCTACAAATCAAGGTTCATGCAGCATGTTTAAGTGTGCCATAACCACTGCGTGTAAATTTTGTACGGAGTTGTTCATTGTATACTGATTTTTGCATTAGCAGTGAACAGTAATGCTGAAAGTGAATCATAATGAAAAATAAAACCATTCTGTGTCCTACTGATTGCTATCAAGGAAGTAATATTTTAGCTGCTGTCCACTTACAGATGTTTGCTTTTGTTATTCTTTAAAGAGGTGAAATGTGTTATCAATGAATCCTTGATAGCACTTAAACCCATTTAGATATTGTGGTGATTCTTGCTTCAGAATGAAGCGTACAAAAATGTGTATTATCTGGTTTCTCAATTTATTGAAATTCAAAACTTAAGACTATGAAAAGCAGTAAAATGTATTTTCAATCTATCCTTAATAAAACTTAAATGTGTTGTGATATTTAGGTGCTTTTTGCTTCAGAATGAATCTTACGCATATCTCCAAAAAATAGTTTAAGATATTTTTTGAAATTCAACCTCTAAGAGCATTAAAAAAAATAAAACATGACTTCAATTAATTGTCTGTATCTCTTAACCCTGTTAAGGTTTCAAGATAATTTTAAAATATGACTGAAGCTTAAGTAAATAGGTAAGTTACCTAAAAAGCTATTTCTGGGATTTTCTGTGTTCGAAAATTTAGGGGATGGAAAGATGTAAAATGTTTCAGAAATCCAGCAAAGCAGGTATGACCACTGAGAAATAATTTAAGAGTTGTTACTGTTGGCCATCCTATTAATGCATTTACCTCTTTGGGCATGGGTTATTATTCACGTCTAATATTTTAAGAATTCTGAAGGGCTATATTAGCGTAGGTGTTTGGAACACCGGTAGGAGGTTTTGGGTTTAACTGGGATCTCCGATCTTATATACACACATATTAGTGGCGGCTGGCAGAGGAGTTAATTTTTTATTTGAAGTATGAAAATTTCAGGTTGGCATCCCCTTACAACTTAGTTCACCACTAAGGAGTGAAAATAGTAAAATGTATTTTCCTGATCTGCTCAGTATCTCATTAACCTGGTGAGGTATAGTTATGCTTTGGGGATGAAATGTGGTTTTTAGCCATGTCCTCAATTCTCATTAACATGCTAAGCTATCGTTTTCCTTCAAAAATTTTACATGCTGGTAAAGCCACAGCCGGGCAGCTAGTGTGTATGTGTGTGTGTACATACATACATACATACATACTTACTTGCATACACATATAATTACATACACGCATATTATTTTGGAACATGTTAATTATAGGCATTATATTTTAAATTAGTTTTTTTTTTGTTCAAATTTGTCTTACATAGCATATTATGTCAGTGTATGTAGTATGGCGGGAGTTAACGGTTCTGTTGGTTGTGCTATAAGTTTCCGTGACTGATATAAAAATTATTACTAAGTAAACAGGGGCAGCTCAAGAGTTGTTGCCACACAGGGCTGCAGGTAGTCAGAAGTATAAATTCCTGATGGATGCGGTGTAAAAGGTATCAATGGGCATGAAAGATTTCCTGGTTATTGAACCATGTGTAACCATTCACAAACCAAGAGGCACCTACAGACCTGTGTATCAATGGCTACAATGTCAACTAGCATACAACCTTGCAAAGTTCTCAGCAACTGCAGCCCTACCTGGCAACAGTTCATGAGCCCCCACTGTAAGTAGGCTCTTGACAGTGAGGTTTTGTGTACCAAAGGTGAGTAAATGAGGTAAATATGGAGCAACGCTATCGTGACAAACCCTAGGGCGGTATTCATAGTCATATCTGGAGACGACGACTTGACCAAGACAGTCTTAGTTCTTAAGAGGGCGTGGTACATAATTCAACACTAAAAGCATTAATCTATAACTGTAGGTTTCTTGGAGCAAGTTTGCAAAAAGTGAACAATAGCAATCCTAGACAATAGTTTTAGCCAATGTTTTAAACAAAATTGTTTCCAGTGTTACAAACTTCTGAGGCACAAACTGTGTTGCCAGAACCTCGTGCATTTAACTGCGGTGCAAGAGATCACATATAACGAATAAGTAATTCTGGATATATATTTACTCATAACGTTGGCAAATACATTTATCTAGGATTGTCATTGAGTATTTTATCTATATTGACTTTGAAAAAAGCATAGAAATCAATTTATGTTTTCAGCATTTATTTATCTACCGCGCACTCTTAAGGCTGCATTTTTCAACTCCAAGTTTCATAGTTCATGAATAAGACAGTCTTTGTGAAGACCACGCGCTTCAAGATGAGCTAGTTTGGCACTATTCCGCCTTGACAAAGCACGAAATTCAGATGGCCGAGAGTACACGAACAATTCCAAATACTCAAAAACATCACGCAATAATTAAGGCACTTTCGGAAAGTTACGTGCAGCTTTACTTGTTCATGTTTCAAGATGTTCTGTAATCAATGATTAGCCAAGCTACGATCAAATATAAGCAATTAATTAGTTGGGTTTATGTTTTGGAAGCTAGAAAACTCCGCTTGGAATACTTTTTAAGGTAATCAAGTTTAAATTGTGAAATTTATATACACCAAGGCTAACCTCGTGACTATTCTCCGCAAATACAGGATTTCATTAATTGGAATTGATGTATGCTAATATATTTTATGACTTCTATTTTAAGACAAACTTTCTATTATTTATGTTATAAAATATTATTAAGCCAGAGAATTTTGTAGCAAATAAATTATATACAGTATATTTGTAATAAATAACTAATTGTTAAAAGTCATAAAATATATTTGCATACATCAATCCCAATTAATGGAACCCTGTATTTGCGGAGAATAAAGCAATATCATGTTTAAAATAAGATATTAAAGGGTGTTGCTTATAGACAATCAGAGCGGCTTCCATAAAATAAATTTTAAGTGAAATATTCAATGAAGTATTACGTGTAGTAACAACTACAGTTGCAAAACTATGTACGTCCTTGTGGTGTAGTTGGATAAGCGAGTTGTTAGAAAGTTACAGTGCCATATATATTTTAGATGATGCTGGTTCGATTCTGAACACTTCCAAATTTTTTTCTTTTACGTTGTGTATCTATATGTGTGTGTGTGTATATATACATATACATGTAAAACTTACATATCCTTTAAACGTGCACAACCTCTTCAAAACTGTATTCGCATATTTGTAGTATGATGTAAATACATCAATACACACATAACAGTGTTGTAACTTACATGTCAGTTGTAAAGCTTTAGTATGTGCAGTTTAAGGTAATTAACTAAGTTATTATGGTTGAATATAGCAAATTTAGAAAAATTAAAATTTCTTTAGTGATTGAAATATTATAAGTAATACCTACACAATGTAAAAAAATGTTGGAGGTAGTCAGCATCTAACACTACTTTCCAAAAATTAGCTGTAATTAACTAATTTGCTGATACTTTATACCAATCACGCTACCACGATACGACATTGTTACTATTGTAAAATACTAGCAATCAATAAGTGTTTATTTGTTTCATGTAAAAGTACCTACAATTCAAAATAAATTACATTTTTATAATAGGTATTTTACAGTTTTTTTGTAAAGTTTTTTAAATCTCGAATTGCAGACAGCAGTTGCAATAAGTATGTTACAAGACAATTTTTTTTGTGTTTCGGCAGAAATAAATGAATACTTTGTATACTAGAAAGGTTGCGCCAAATGCAAAATTCAATCGGCGTCATATGTACAATGTTTTATATGCTTTACAATAAGAATACAGTTCTTTTAGTGTACAAGGTTATCGTTATTCACCAATATCTGCCATTTTACAATGCTTCAAGACGGTCTTTAGTCGCCTTGGCAGTTGACTTGATGAAGAAGATGTTATTCCTTTGCTTAAGCAGGTGTTCGACGACTATGAAATACAGTTCGAATAAGGTGATCTCAAGCACAGAATTTGCAACATGAAAACACAGTCCTAAGACAGAGGAATATAATATTGTCTTGATGGTGACTGTCTTGTGTTAGCAGTTGCTTGAGATCAGCTTAAGAAGTGTCAATGAAAGTAAAATCAAACTTAAGACAACAAATAAGAACATCTTGATGGAGCTAGTGCTTAAGATATAACTATGAATACCTTCCCTAGTTCCCCGAGAAAATACACATCATTCAATAAAATAGTTAAGCACAATTCCCACATTCGTAAATCCATCAAAATTGTTGTGCTATTAGCTTTAAAATTTTGCCTGTATAGCTAATTTTACTATATTTTAGGTTCATAACATAAAATTATAAATTACAGCTTTTCAAATAGGCCTAGTATGATTTCTGCCTACTGAACATTCATTGTTTAGGTTTAAAAACTGCTTAATTAGCATAATTTTGCACCTTGAAACTAAAATTTTCCAGAAAGGGGGGGGGGCCTCCCACTTGTAGTTACGGTCTAGGCACCATAATAATAGTAATGTTTATCCTCCCCCCCCAAAAAAAATCCACAATGCTGTGTACCCTCACCGGAGGTAAACATATGAGTAAAGAAACAATCAGGAAAGTATAAATAATGTACATATTAGTAATGGTTAAGATTGAGATAATTTGAATGTTTATTAGATGTTACTGTGTTTTTTTTTCTTCTAAGATAGTCACATACAATATAAACTTAGCTTTATTTTTGCAGGATACAGGCCTATGATACACATTATTACCATTGGAATCTTTTGTAAATAAACATGTACTCTTTGTTCCATATTATACTCAAATTTGAAACACAAAATCACAGATAACAAACAGTTGACACAATCTCACACATTTTTCAAATTCCATTCAGTTCTTAAGATCTTAACATTCACTAATCACTGCTATGAACGAACTGCATCAATAATGTCTTTAAGACATAAAATGAAAAAAATGCTGTTTTCCTAATTAAATGTAATTCTAAATACAAAGGCAAGATTTAAAGTAAATGGAGTACGGAGAGATCAATTTTATTTTATATTAATAAATATTGCATTTAAATAGGAAAAAGATTACACCTCATTCACATTGATTCCATTCTTTATTCTAAAAAAATTTTAATAAATGTAATTTTTGTCTACTGTATTTTGTCACAAGTCTCCCAGTAAGATGAAACATTTTGATTTCCATTTGTATCCTTTATTTTTATTTCATTTAGTAAAATTTTAAGTAGGCCTATGTTACCATGGACATCTTCGCATCTAAGTTTCATCTGCATTTGTAAACTAATATTTAGCTTAATAGTGCGTTATGATCTGAGTAGGCCAAAATGTTGTATTATTTACCTCCTGATGCCATTTGTCAAACAAAATAGTTTAGTGTTAGACAGTACTTTTTAAAGTCCCACATTCCTAAATCTTCTGGTCACTTCTGATGACCTATTGTGTAGTACGACGAGACAGCTGTATAACTCAGGTTATCAAAGAATGCTGCCCATAAACAAGCACTTGTGCATGGTCGAAATGATAGACAAAAACATTCCCTCTTTTCTCACATACTGATGGAAGCATTTTTTCAAAGTTACACGTAAAGTCATATAAACTTTCGTAAATAAAATATGTGTGTATTTTATTTCACACAGGGATGTAGTGAAAGCCATGCCTCCTCCAGACCAATTTTAGAAGAGTCAAGTCTGTTACACATAGCCATTTTTCTTGTACTAGAAGGTGAACAGCTTCTGGTTCACCTTGACTCGTAGCAAACTTGTATCGTATGAACGGCTACAAAGCATATAAGAACTTGTATGGTAGCTACTGTGGGATAGGGACGGTTCTATTTTTAGTTATCTTTCTTGTATAAGTCAAATGTAAACAAATAGTTTTGATGCATGCACAGCTGTTTTTAAACAAAACAGCTTACAAAGATGATGTTTATAGAAATAAATAGCATCTTACCACTTAAAACAAGATAATATCTACTATAGACAATATTTTCATTTTAACATTTTATAGTTGTTATGTTCTTGGTTTGTCCACCATAACTGTTTACCCCCTGCTGCCAACGGTATCACCTAGTCGACAGTACACTACACCACACTTTCCTTAATTAAGTGACTAACCTAATTAAACTGTATATTATTTTACACACACAATGTTCCTACTATATGTTTATCACGTAGCCTAGCTGTCCCCATTACCACTCCCATCGATCTGGAGGATGTCTTGCCCTGCCACTGCGTTGAAGAGGTCTCACACTTGCTGCCTTTGCCAACTCCATTTCAAACCCCCTGAACTCTTCTTCTCCATCCTCAGTGTCCAGCTGGGTTGATTGCAGTGATGTAGATATTGTTGACTCTACTGCAAACTCCTCTGTGGTTATCCCTTTGTCTCTCTCCCCTGCCACATCAGGAGCTGGTGCCCAAGTGACCACCTCATCTCTTCTGTGGGATGGAGTTGTGGAGCCCGATACCCCACCTGGAGAGTATTCCGGTATCTGTTCTCACAAGTGACTCACTCGAAGTTGATCACGATGGCAAAATCTCACCACTTCCCCTACTTTTACTGTATACGTCACCTAACTACTTCAGTAATGTATCCTGGGTTCCATATTGCTTGCTCTCCCTGGACACACTTCAACACTGGATCTCCCACCTTGAACTGTTGGTTTTCCTTTTTCGGTTGACTCCTTCCCCTTTCCTTTCGAGTACTCTGGTAAACTGGGTCTTATTAACTGCAATTTGGTGCATAGCTTTCTCTTTAAAAACATCTCTGCTGGTGATTTTCTTGTCCCTGAATTATGTGTACTACGGTATGCAAACAACCACTTGTGGATAGTATATTGTAACGACTGTGTGACCCGCATTCTCTAGGGCTTGCTTTAAAAGCACATTTTTCTCCGTCTGGAATGTTCTTTCAGCAACACCATATGACTGTGGATGAAATGGGGTTGTCAAGCGTAGAGTAATACCATTAGCTTCACAGAATTGCCCAAACTCCTCAGAGCAAAACTGTGGCCCATTATCTGCTTCCACCATTTCCGGCATTCCATATGCCGCAAATGCTGTACGCAATTTCTCAATTGTTTTCTCTGTTGTCGTATTGGTCATTAGCCACACCTCCACCCACTTGGAGTACGTGTCCACTAATATCAAAAGTTTGGTCCCTTCTTTCTCTGCAAAGTCAATATGTACCCGTTCACCCACCCAAGAAGTTTCAGGCCACAATACCATAGGCCCACTTGCCTGACTCCTAGCGGACAGTTGACATGCCTTGCACGTTTTCACTTTTTCCTCTATCTCCTTGTTGAGTCCCGGCCACTAGACATAACTTGTTCCCAGCATCTTCATATGTACAATATCCGGGTGGCCCTCAATTAACATTTGCAGCACCGGTGCTCGCAGCACTGGTGGAATAATCACTCAGTCTGCTCACTAAACACAATTTTCCTCCACAAATATCTCATCCTTCTTGCAGGCGTAAGATGTAAAGCTGGGATTCATTACCAGATCTGGCCATCCGTCCATGGTGTAGCTCTTAACCCGTTCTAGAACACTGTCCTGTTCCGTTTCCCAAGCAATGTCAGTTGCTTTGATTGGCAGGTTCTGAATTGGGTACAGCTGAAAAACTGGCTGCTCGAGTGTATGTGCTTGTGGTAAAGGTAACCGGGACAATGTATCTGCATTTCCCATTTCCCGCCCTTTCCTGTACTCAATTGAGTGATCATACCCTGACAGCAGCAACGCCTAACGTTGCAACCTGGCTACCGCCAGAGTTGGAACCGCCGCCTTCTGCCCAAATATGGTAGTCAACGGATGGTGGTCAGTGTACAACCTGAAGTGCCTGTCATACAAGTATTTATGGAGAACTTTTGCAATGCAAACAGTATTCTTAAGGCTTCTTTCTGTAGTTGACAGTAGCCTTGTTTTGCTTTGGAAAGGGTCTTGGAGAAAAAACAGATGGGCAGCTCAGTGTTGTCAGGCATCCTGTGTGACAACACTGCCCCTACTCCATACTAAGAGGCATCACTTGACACCACCACTGGTTTCTGCAGGTCAAATGGTATCAAGACTGGAGCTTGGGGGATCCACTGTTTACTATCCTTAAATATCTGTTGGCACTGAGCATTCCAGTCCCATACTGCTCCTTGCCCCAACAGATTGTGTAGTGGTTTCTATCTACCTCACATACATGGTACAAATCTGGCATAGAAATTTATCAGCCCTAAATATGCCTTTAAATGTGACACTGATGTTGGTTTTGGGGCCTCCCTTATTGCCTCTTGCAATTCTTGTGCTGGTCTTATGCCCTCCTTACTGATAACATAACCCAAGAATGTCACCTCTTTCTGCAGAAAATGGCACTTTTCCCGCCTTGCCTTCACCCCATGTTCTTCCAACCATTTTAACACTGCTTCCAGTGTACATGCTCAATTTGTCAGAGAGCTCCTGGTGATAGAATATCATCTAAATACGCTATAACCGTTGGAATATCCTGCAAGATTTGTTCAATTACAGCCAGGAATATACCTGGTGCACTTGACAGCCCAAATGGCATTCTTCTGTACCTATATACTCCCCTATGGGTATTCACGGTTACCAACTCCTGTGAATCTTTACCAACTAATAACTGTTGGTACGCATTTGACAAGTCCAAAACACAAAACACCTCCCCATTAGCCAGGGATGAAAAGATGTCTTCCATACATGGTAGGGGCTGGCATGCAACTTCGGCCCGCTGGCTTACAGTCAGCTTGAAATCTGTGCATAACCTGACCTCTCCACTAGCGTTTGGTACCACCACCAAAGGGCTTGCCGAGTTACTGTAAGCTACTTTTTCTAATATATTTTGCTCTTCTAAATAAGCCAGTTCTTTCTCCACTTTCTCCTTCAGTGTATATGGCACCGTCCGTGCCTTCAGGAATGCTGGTGTCGCCCCTTCTTTAATTGTGAAGTTCGCTTGAAAGTTTTTAATTTCTCAGAATGTGCCATCAAATATTTCTGCATACCTAGTCAGCAATGCCTTCAACAAATTTTCGCGTAGCCCTTCTTCCTGTATATCTTTGTGAAGTCCTTAATCCTGAACCACCACACAGATACTATTCCAGTCCAGATGTAAATGCTTCAGCCAATCTCTTCCAAATAATGAAGATAGTTCTTGTCGTCCCGAGTCCACCACCAAAATTTGCAAGCGCCTTTTCTGCTCTTCATAGCTAACATCCATCATCTCACCACCCATTACGGGGAACACGTCCCCTGAATATGTACGCAACTGTATGTCCACACTGTATAGTTGCAAATGAGGCCAGTTTGTTTGAAATGTTTCATTAGATACCAGCAACACTGCTGAACCGGGTTCCACCTGCAGCACCAACAGCTTCCCTGACACCATGACAGACACCCTGTATCCTTTTGTAGGCCTTCCTTTCTGCTGTTGTACCGTAAACAAGTAGTAAATTCTGTCCTGGCCTCTACGTTGTTCTCCGACTTGCTGCTCTAGCACTCCATATACATTAGCCGGCTTTTGGGAACGACTTTTCTTGGCCAAATGTCCCACTTTTTAACACTTGTTGCACTTGTACTGAGCGTACGGGCATGTTGCTGCTAAATTATCCTTGTTACCGCAACGAAAACATTCTCTCAGTGTGCCTGGACTACGTAAAGTACTACTGCTCACTGCCTGTTTATTTACCGCACGCACTTTGTACACCACTTCTTCCGAAGTTTGATGAGGGCCTTGAAATAACTTTTGGTTGTTTCTCTGCTTACTCTAAAGTCATTGCTAAAGCATACGACTGTTCCAGTGTATGTTCTTGCTCAATGAATTTTTGCTGAATATGTAGGCTTCGTATTCCACTTACAAAACGATCCTGTAATGCTTCAGTTAGAAATACGTCAAAATTACATGTTGCCACCAAGTTTTTAATGGCTACTAGGAATTCCGCGATCGACTCTGTTTCTTTTTGTACTCGTCCATGAAATTTAAGTCGTTCCGCGATATTCAATGTCTTAGGGCAGCAATGATTTTTAAGAACTGCCACTAGTTCCTTGAATGTTTTGTTGCCTGGTTCGTCTGGAGCCACTAAGTCCCGCACAACTCCAAATGTGTTTCTCCCGATGACTGACAGCAATACCGCCACTTGTTTCTTCTCAGGTACCGAGTTGGCATCAAAATAATGCTGTAACCGCATTAAATATGAAACCATATAATCTGTGCGGTCATCGAACTCGTCCATCCTACCAAACGAAGCTGTTTCTCTCCAAAATAGGTAACTTTCCTTGGCTAACTACCTCGTCGCCACTGTTATGTTCTTGGTTCATCCGCCATAACTGTTTACCCCCTGCGGCCAACTGTATCACCTAGTCGAAATACAATAGTTTATTTTTGGTGCAGACACAATAAATATTTCACAAATTACCCCAAATAAAGTAAATACATCTTTATAATCTGCATTCAATATTTTAATGGTGTACACCTTCTTGTACAAGAAAGTTGGCTGGGTGAACTAAACAACTTATTTGGTAGGATTCTAACTAGAACGCTAGCTAGTGTTCACTTTTTTATATACCTTTGATGTTTACTTTCATGTACAAAAAAGGTGCTTGTGTTTATCAGGTTTTAGGGTACGACTTCCGTGCTTTCTCTTTTGGGGTATTTTAGGATGCATGCCTGGCCATTGATTGCCCAGCTGTTTTCTCCTTGGCACAAGCATTAAACAGGTGTGTTACATCATAAGTTTTGCTCAAATTTGTCTCATTTCTGTGAAAACAAACTAAACTAACATTTTATTGATTTTAACACTATCTTTGTAATTAATTAATATTCTGCAAACAATTCTGAACACTTTGCAGTTTTAAATGAATTTCTATTACTGTTCTTGTCTAACTTGGCTTTATTTAAAATATGAGATATTAAGTTGCCCTAATCACCGCATGCTTTTATGGCAAGTGGCAGACTAAATATGCCCTACTAGTACCCGTAACGCACACTGAACTCTCATGCACGTTTACAGCAGACTTTGATGTGCTTGGTAACGCCTTTAATAATATGGCTTACTTGAAGACAGGAGACGTTGCTATTGCTAGAACTGTCCACTGACCCAACCATACCACAAAATGTGCTGGTGGCAAAGTGGACGCCAGTTGAACATCTATCTTTCTCGTGCAGCTGTCAGTTGCTAGCTGGCACTCTGTGCAAACGCATGCTACGTTTCACTTTGCCAGTCCTGCCACTTTGAGAACTAAACTAATATACTCTTTTAGCAAACATAAAAAATATGGAGCAGATTTTTTATACTTTCACAAGCTGTCAAGGTTGACAGAGTTTCTTACGACATCTAGCAACATATAGAGTGGCTGTTGTTAGCTCTTTGTTGAGCCTTACTAGTAGAAACGAGAGATTACAGGTGACATTTCTCGTAACTGGGTACAAGCTAAGTGACTTGCAGTACTTATTTTGCAGTTATAAATTTTATATTTATCACATTATTTGGAATTTTAAAAGCAGTTTATGCTTAATTTTGCAAAAATTTCAAAAATATAAAATTTATATTTTTACAGTTTTTGTGGAATAACCAAATTTGGTAATTGTTTGCAATTTTACTGATGAGTGACTAAATTTAAATAATATTTTGTGTATATATTGTATATGAGGACCACATAAACTCATATTTTACAGCTGCCTGCTGCCTAATTTATAAACAACAAAATTTTTTTGTTGAAAAAGTACACACTCTGACTTGAACTGCTTGATTTTTTGAAGCTGTCACTGTAACATTTAGAATTATAGAAACTGTTCAGCCATTAAAAATAATGTGATTGAATAGGTTACATAGCACCATATTATTGAGTTGTGTTGTTTTTATCTTCTTAACTCATACTTTGATAACCTTATCTGACTGTCTCTGTCTTGCCTAGTTCATGTGGCTGTGTACACGATGCATGTGCCAAAACGAATCAGCTGTAAAGTGGAATTGTGTTATCTCAAGTAGACACACTCTTGGCTTGAGTTTTTTTTATAGCTTTTTATCTCCAGTTGCAGTGATGTACTTCCTTCAAGATGAGAGCATTGCGTTTGACAGGCCACGTAGACTTATATTTGTTGCCTGAAACTCGGAAAAAGCTAAAGTGATACTGACAAAAACAAGCGAATTTAGATTACCATACATTAAAAAATTTAATTATTTAACCTTTTTTTTATGAAATATGTATTTTTACTCTTATTAGTTTGAGAAAGAGGTAAAATTTCTATGGGCCTAACATAAAAAAAATTACAAAGCTAGTACGGTACCTATCTAATAAATTAATATTTCATAACTAGTGTTGTTTCCTATTTGGCCTGCTGTGTTTGTCTTATAACTGAACATAATTTTTTTTGGTTGCTACTCCATGTCTTTGATTTTCTCTTTATGTATAAGTGAAAGAAAATTTTATTTAACTTTTGAAACATTGGATTTGTGCCTTCTGTAAAGCACTGCTGCAGCACAGTAAATATAACTGTGCTCACCGGAGAACTCAGCCAGTATTTTCGTGATTGAAGAGTAGTTAGTGCCTTCAGGGGATTGATTCTGTGTTTCTCGAGTTCTCTGCTGCCATTTTAAATACTGATCTCAATGTACAGTAGCCTACTCCAGCTGAATAGGAGTCATAATTTTTATTATAACAGGGAAATTAATGTCATAAAGCTGTTATCCTTTGTGCAATGTTTGTTCGTTGCAGCATTACCTTGTCAGAGTTCTTGTTTACGATTTCCTCCTTTACATTTTCCTCCCCCAACTGGCTTTACAGTCCGCAAGCAGCAGTACAAAAACAAATGCTTCATATTTCTAATATATATGTATGTATGTATGTAAAACACACACACAAGGAAAAATAAGGTTTGGCTAAAGTATTATGCATTGATTAAATGTTGTCATACTTGCTGATATTGATATTAATAAATAAATAATAAATAAAATTTTCTTTAGAAATATGTAACTGAATTTATACATGACATTTGAATGAAGTGCATGGTAGTATCTGTTATTCTTTTTGGATGACCCTTTATTTCAAACATGTAGGTACGAGACTGCTTCTCAAAACTAACATAAAATAAAAAAAAATATCTAGAAAATTTTGTACTGTATGCCCAATGTACATCCAAAATAAATTGGCAGTGTTTAATTTTATATTGCAAACAGACATGATATTGACAACTGGTAAAGTACCAGTAAGTTACTACGATACTAACATACACTTGTGTAAAATGTTTAAAAAAATCACAGAGAACACTTATTTGTTCATTACATGACAGTAGGCCTATAGCAATTTACTATGTACCAATATGAAAAAATTGAGTGAGTTTTAGCAAAAATTATAACTTTAAACAGTAAGCTGTAGGTACAATTAATATTAGTATATTCATTTAAACACTCAAAACACTTGCCTAACTGAGCATGTGCATCAGTTAAGCAGAAGCAACAACATAATTTCTCAAGATACCAGTTATTTGGTATATTGAATAAAAACATTTTGAATATAGGCTACATTGTTAGTAGGTTTTAACCTTAAAATGTTGTTCTTACTTGCTGTAACGTGTAGTACTCTTTATTATGACTACATATTAGGTACAATGTTATGTTTTTCAGATATCTTTATTCTACTTAATCTCATGTCATACGAATTCATATTTATCTTACATAAACACATTTGTTTCCAGTCCGTCACATTCCGCCGTTAGCATAGACAAAAAGGTTTCATTAGATCGGCATCTCTTATGTTAATATCATTGACCAAGTACAGCTTGCGACAACAGCGCCTTGCGCCCGGGACGGTGCTAAAACAAGATGGCTGCCGCATGGCTAAGATGATGCATGAGAGACAGGACACTCAAATTTACCTATCCGCCAAAGTCTGTGACCGTGCTGCCATCTATCGGTGCGGAAATTTGCTAAAACTATCGCACATTCTAGCTGTTAATCTAAGACTAACTTCGACTAGCATTTATTTGGCGGGCTATTAAAATCTTGGGTACATATGTTTGCCCTAATATTCACTATCCAGAAAACAATATAAAATCCAGGGAATACATTGTTCGTCAACAGATGTTGATATATATATATATATATATATATATATATATATATATATATATATATATATATATATATATATATATATATATATATATATATATATATATATATATATATATATATATATATATATATATGTGGAAGAAAATTTGTGTTCAAAGAATTTTATATTATTTTCTGGATAGTGAATTCACATATCTACCCAAGATTTGAATAGCCGACACATACACATGTACATATTATAAAGATACATAAAATATGTTTTAACATTCTGTTAAACCAATGAAACAGGTTTTATGTTTTTATGTCATTGAATTTACATATAAACTAAATTACTGTATTTTTGTAATATATAATGTTTGAAATATATTTTTAAATATCTGTTTAAAAAATAATTGCCTTAGCAGGATTTTGTATTATCTTCATGTTATTGAGTTATTATCACACATATATTTTGTAAATTATAGATGTGTATGCTAAAAAGAATGGCATAGGTATATTGATTAACAGTTACAATTGGTAACATAGAAACAAGTTTTTTTTTCTAGAGATACCTCAGTTACCTGCATATTAATTGTTTTTTTTTTTCTGGATTTTTACTGTTTGGCAGAAAACAATTAGAATTACTGCTAGAAATATAATAATGATTTCATTATTAAAGAAAATCTGTAATTGTTGAGCAAATTCTTATTTACATATTGCCTAACTTATGTGATCAACCAAAAAACTACAGTAAAACGTATATTAGAATGCTAATCAAATTTAATAATGGGCAAACAGCTCAAAGAAAAGGATATTTGCACAGCAGACAAAAAATGTGTGGCTTAATAAGAAGTAATTATTGCCTAAGTGGAAACAATATACAATTGTTTTAATTCACAATAAAAAGTCTGGAGCACCTATATTTACACTGTACTGCTGGCAGAGTATATTACTAAAGTCATTGCAGAGATGTTTATATGTTCATAACTTTCAAATAGGCCTATGTCTTATGATTCTCTTCCATAATATCAATTTATACGTTCTATTTTATGTTGAATATGTGTTGATAAACCAACAATACAATGCAATTTACATGACTGGTTTCAAATTTTGCTTAACCACACAAGTATTATCTTATAACTTCTTGCCCAATTTTTCAACATGCTGCAATACATCCAATAGAATGTGAAGGAAACTACAGTAATTAAAACCAAGCAACATTACTTACAGCAGAGAAATATTGTATTCCATTTCTCTCATTCGCAAACCGCGTATAATTTCCACCCAACAAGAGATGGTTTGAAAATAAAAATGGCTAATGACATGTTAAAATTAATGTTTTGAGTCATTAGATATGTACTGGAGATTGTACGGACCACTACTGCAGTTTGTGCTGTTCTTGTAGAAACAAGCATGAAAGTAGTATAACATGAGTAACTCAAAAGTCCTCTTTTTATAAAAACGACATACAGACGGTTCTACCGTTAAGAGTTTTCTTGTACTAAATTTTTTTTTGCTTCCATAATAAAAATTAATCCGAAAAAACACTTCTGGGAAGGAAAAATTTACAGAGTAAATGGGAATAAAAAAGGTACACAATTTGTCCCCTTTATTTTATAAAAAACATAATAGATTACATGAACAACATTACATTACCTTAGCACTGTTCAGTACACATTAGCATTATACTGAAGTGGCTCATTTACAAGTTCTTTTCGTAATGTGCATGATAGTACGTAAAATACATCATTTCTGAATTTTTCTTGATGGCGAAGATGCTAGATCTCATTATCTGAAAAGAAAAACACAAATAATGATGTAGTTATTCATGATTAGAATTACATGTAAAATACACAGTTGGACAGTTCTTTCCTGTGACAGCGCAATATAAAAGGCTGTTCTGAAATTGGGAATTCATGATAATATATTTAATTTGAAACATTTGCCTCGAAGTAACACACATCAAAGTCAATTTCTATATTGTCAAATTGCTTTTATGACTGCGAGCTATGCAGGGTACCTAAAATAAAGTTTTATTCGTGCATACTTTTTATTCAAAACAAGGTTACTACTTAAAAAAAATTACAATCATAGGTATGCCTTCCCAGTTATTAACTTTCCCAGTTTTTGTTTATGACTTACAGCACAGTTTCAGACCTCAGAGATATTCTTCTGACATTATTTTTCATTTTTGTGTATATTACAACACTTTTTTTTTTAATTTCAGCGTAAAGTGTTTTGATTTGTGTTGATATTTAGAAAGTACAAAATGCACTGTTAATTTTAAAATAAAAAGTATTAAGTAGTAAGGAAAGCTAATATTCAAAAACTTAAGAGATAAGTTAAAAGTGATTAACATGCTAAAATTTTTGTGATATTTATTTTATTAAAGTAGACAACAATCAACAATGTAAAAGGAAATTTTTTGAGATTATCTATTTTCACTTCATATATAAAAATTTTAAATTGAATATGCATGTTCAAAGCAAATGCAACACTTTAAATAAGCTTATTGCAACAATAAGGAAGAAAGTAAATGAAATACATATTACATTTAAGTACGTTTTATTACTAACAAGGCAGCTTTGATCTAAACTGAAAAGATTATTGGAAAGTAGCAATTATTTTAATGTATAGTAAATTTTGCACAAACTGGTGCAAACTACGTAGGACAGCTTTTCAAACTTTTAACGAATTACGAGATAATCATGTCAGCCTTATTTGCAAATTGCATGTATTACAAAAACTGTCACATCTTGATTAAGAGCATGCAGTCTCTCTGAAATTTTTTTGTCATTTTATCAATGTATGACAGTTACTAAAAAAAATATGGAACTTTCATATACGGCAACAGTAAACCATAAAACATTTAAATAACTTATAGCCAATTTTAATAAATTTTTGTGTAATAAAAGATGATTTTCTTTAAAAAATGGAATTAGGCCTACTGTGGCGAGGGAAGTATTTGAGCATGACAATGTAATGTTTTCACATTTAACCTAGATGTGTAAGATAATTTCCAGAAATAAAAACAACTTATTTTTATTTCTAATGTCAGAAAAATATTTAATTTACAAAACTGTAATTAAATGCCTGCTACAGCTGTTGGTACTCTTGCTCTCCCATTTTGTCCTCATACTTCAAGAACTTAGGGATGGTGTAATGTGTGTGTGTTTTGGTGAGAAGCAAGAAAGGCAATAGAGCACATTTTTGTGTGTGTATAGTGTGAGTGAGTGAGAGAGAAGCTGAATATGAGCTTCTGCTGACATAATAAATTATGTAAGAAACTTAGGAAATTTTTCTAAGTATTTTACAGTGGTAATCATAAAAAGTTACATGAGTCGTTCAACTAAAAGGGGCAATAATTGTTTATCTGATAACTTAACTGTCAAATTCCTGTTTAGAAATCCAATGTGCTCTGCTTTATTATTGTTTACAAACCTGCGGAGATTCTTGGAAGATCATGCAAGCCTTAAGTTCTGGGTGTTTTACCATCATTGGCAGTAGAGACGCCAACGGGCAGTTTCTTGAATATGTTTGCAGCCTCAAGCGTGACCTCACTCTGAAAAATTTGTAAGAAAATATAAAAATTTAATAAAATAAAAATAATAAAATCATAAATGTAAATATGACAAACAATTGTTTTGCAATTTCATGACCTGATTATGTAATAGAATTACTTCATGCAAAACAAGCAGTCAGTCAGGTCCTAAAGTTTCGTCACTAAATGTTAGAAATTTGTTTTAATTCTAGATGTAAATATACAAAAACCTAGATACTTAATTTGTGAAAAATGATTTTTCTAATCTTGTCTTTACAACCGAAAATGTTCTGTAGCATATATTAAAAAAATATATATTTTATTTTGTTTAAATTGTTGTTTAATAATTTATGATAAGGAACAATGTCAACCAAGTCCCTACAATTGTTTATTGCATTGTCTGGTAATTAATTAGTTTTTTATACATTACATACAACTATTTTCACCTACAAAAAGCATATAAAAGGCAGATAAAAATATAGGTTACAGAGCAACAACAAGTCCAAAAACAACCCTTGTATTCATGCTTAAATCTCACTAAGGAACTAGGCCTAACATTTATGATTACTTTCTATGTAATGTAGGCCTTCCATTGCCATTGTAGTAGTGATTGTCTAACTAGGTTATAGGCCCAATACAAATATTATATACAGTAAATTATACTTAAATTTACATACCTGGTACTTTCCAACTTTGTTCGGAATAAAGGTTGAGCCATTTCGTAACAGGACTAAAACAGTCTAAACTAAGACTTCCACAATTCAAGTAGATATCTTGTTCGTACATCCACAAAACTGAACAAAGCGATGGCCTGCTCTTCAATTCTTCAAAACAACATAGCAAATGTCTGAGCACCTGTGTGTTATCGTCGCTAGTATTCATAACTTGCCTCACACTAATCAGCGTAAAAATTAGTGTATAATGAAAAAAAAAACTAATCCAAATCAAACATGAGATTTATGCCTCCTAACAATTGACGCCATTTAATTGCACGAGAAAATGGCGGACGGAAAACATTGTGTTTACGAAATGTAATCTACTCTACCCAGGGTAACCTCGTAAGTTTTCAGACAACGTTCTACACTAACGCCCTGCGCCAGGGACCAGGAACTAAAATCAAACATGACTGACTGTCGAAGGAAGTCTTATAGAGATACACAGTCCAGGCTCTTAGCATGTCTCTCCTTTGTCTACTGTCTTTGTATGCTTGCCAACCTCTGCTCGTTACATAATTCAAGGATGTTTTGGCAATATGTTAAAACCCGCAATTTGGTATAAAATTGTTACTAGCTTAATTGAACAACTAATCATTTGTGTGACTGTATATTTTGTCTGTACAATAATAGTAGGTGATGTGTAAATTGTTTGAAAATATTTGTGGTGAAATACCTAACAATTATGTTTAACACCAGAAATATTAACGCAGTGTGATATACAATATTTTGCCGAAACACCCTCAATATACAACATTCTTCCTCTCTTATTGTATGTACTGTGCCTTTTTTTATATTAGTCTCAATCAACTAGACACAATTATTTACAGTCATATGTTTCCACCCATCTTATACAAATTTAGAATTCCCTGGGTTTAGTTGCTGTGCATCAATTTTGTTACAGTTTTACTCTTGTTTATATGATCTAAACATATTTATTTACAGTCCTATGCTTTTAAAAAAATATTTTTTTACGAATCGAGGATTTTCCATTGCTTAGTTAGTCGGCATGTCTTTCTGAGTGTTACATTCTGTTTTGTTACCTTTGGGGCATGAGTCCTCATAACCTTGAACCCTCACCTTCACTGTCATTTTAGTTCCTCACTATCTTCTTCCTTCCCCCAGTTATTTCTACCTAGATCTAACACAGACTCATTATCGTTATCCATCTGAATCACAGGTGACGGGTATTCGATCACATGTGCTGCGGACGCCTGATTGGTTTGGTATGGTAGAGGGAACTAACTGATTTAAATGCCTCAGTACTGTGTCGTCACCTGTTTTCACTAGAAAAATAACATTTCCAGCTTTTTTTAATGATGGTTGTCACAATCCATGTGATTGCCCTAGGTGTATAACATTTCACATAAGCTTTCTGACCAATAACAAGGTTGTTTTTGTGGCTGCCTGAAAAACCAAGTGTAAACCTGACGTATTTAGCTTTTCCTGCCTGTCTTCCGGATTGGATCAAATCACTTTCTTAGTTTATGCCCTATCTGTAGTTCTGTTGGAGACATGCCGGTTGTAGTGTGAGATGTCACGCAATACATACACCTGACCTATTTAGCTTTCTTTGCGTGTCTTCCAGATTGGATCAAATCTCTTTCTTGGTTTATGCCCTATCTGTAGTTAGTTATGCTGGAGATATGCCGGTAGTATTGTGACATGTCACACAATACATACACATGACTAACTATTTAGATTTTCCTGCCTGTCTTCCGGATTGGGTCAAATCTCTTTCTTAGTTTATGCCATTTCTGTAGTTATGCTGGAGTTATGCCGGTAGTATTGTGACATGTCACGCAATACATACCCTGACCTATTTAGCTCTCTGTGCTTGTCTTCCAGATTGGGTCAAATCTCATTCTTAATTTATGTCCTATCTGTAGTTAGTTATGCTGGAAATATGCCGGTAGTATTGTGACATGTCACGCAATACATACACCTGACTTATTTAGCTTTTCCTGCCTGTCTTCCAGATTGGGTCAAATCTCTTTCGTTGTTTATGCCCTGTCTGTAGTTATGCTGGAGATGTGCCAGTTGTAATACGGTACTGTATTTGCTACAACTAACTATCCCAGCATGCTCTGCTTACCTAATACCAACCTAACTCCTAGCAACACTCACAACACTTCCATTTATGTAAGTTTGCAACACAAACACAATGGAACTAGTCTTAACCATATGTTAACTACAAATGCAACTAACACTGTTACCAACTGAGTCACCATAGTCTCAATACACTCTCATAAAATATAAAAAAAATTCAGTAATTATTAATTAACATAATACACACAGTAGTTAAACACTCCCTCCCAATGAAATAACTTCTTAAATCTTGCATTATACAACTCAAGGACATATAATATTGATACCACATTTAAGTGTCCTCAAGCTAGTGTCAGCCAAGGTGTAGGTGGGTCAGGGTCAATCACCAAGTGGCTCTTCGTGGTGTTCCTGGCCGGTGATGTTGCTGGTAATCCAACAATGCCTACCTAATGAGTTCCTATGTTTCTCAGACGGCCTCTGAACACATCTATCTATGCAATTCAACACAAAATACTAAGTATACATGCTTCCCAGCAGTTGTGTTTTCACTAGTGGTTCCCAAACTGTGTGTTGCAGTGCTCTGGGACGTAGACAATCTCAGTCAGAAGTTTTGTGGCTATGGGAGAAAACAAGTGCCTTGTTAGAAAAGTTTTGACAGTGTGCATATTTTAACTAATATAATGAAATTAAGACCAGATGTTTCAGTATTATTTTTTAGGGCAGAATGTAGTCTTAATAAATGTAAATTGTTATATTTAATTTTCTTCTCTCAGTTACTGATGTAATAAAATACAATATACTTTGTCCATTACTTTAATAGTTCAGTGTGTGTGAGTGTGTCTCTCTCTCTCATACACAACTGAGGCATGTCCAATTTTGGGCTTAAACACCTTGTTCACACTGTTGGGATGCTCAACACAGCGAACGTACTACTTTTAAAGGAAAAGCTTGCTTCAACGAATATTTGCAAATTATAGTTGAAAGACAGTGCAGTGCCAGTAGGTAATGCTAGGGGAAGGGCTCCACTTACCGTAAGTTAAAGGAGACATTAGATCACTTGTTGAACAAAAAGATTATTCAGCCTTGCATTGAAGCAATGGACTGGGTACATAGACATTTTGGTGATAGTTGAGAAGCCAAATGGTTCGTAGTGGCTGTGCTTAGATCCTCAAGATCAGAATGATTATGTTTTAAGTGGTTATTGCTCTATCCCTACAGTTGAAGTAAAGCCTAGTTAGGTGGAAAAAAAGTGGATCTCGATGCTGGACTTAAAGGAATTTTATCAAGTACCTCTGGATTAGTCAAGTAAGCTGTGTAGTCTATATTCAACACACCATTTAGGCGTTACCAGTTCTTATAACATTTTTTTCTATATTGCAAATATTTTTTAATTTACGGTAAGTCCTTGATTTTCGTTGTCCTGATTTTTGTTGTTTCGGAATAATCTCATTCAATTGTATGTAAGTACCAGTGATTTAATAGTCATGTCTGATTAAGAATACTGTTGTTTACTGCCCTGCGTTTTAATGGTTTTAATTATAGATCTAAAATATGTGTTACACAATGAGGAACAGGAAGCAACTGTCGTAGAATACAATACAATCGGGTGAGGTATGTGTACAGTACATTATCACTAAGCGTACATTAATGTTGTGGGATTGAGCAACAGTTATCGTCGCATACCGAAGACTACTGCAAGTCAAATTTGTAGGGCAATCGTGTGTTATCCTTATTAATTAATTTTAATGTTTAATGTAAATACTGTAAATTGTGTTAAATAGTCGTATAGAATGCATTGAAATTTAATTGTATTCAGAATCATTTGTTTAATATTACCAATCACAATAATTTGTTTTACGTAATTTATATTCAATTTAGTTGTGTATACTGGTGAGAGGCGCAGGGTTTGAGAGGAGTTTTGAATTAGCTGTAAACATGAGATGCTAACTGCCCGAGACCTTGAATTGGTGTAGGAAATAGAACTCAGTGGCTGAAAGTAGGTCAGCACAGGGGCGTGGCTTCACCTACCGCTGCAGTAAAATTTAATATTAACTTGAATATCAACGTCATACAGGGCCCAAATTTTGTAAATAAGTTTGAGTACAAGTTAATGTTAACCTGTCTTAATTTTGAAAGTAAATGTTAAACCAATACAGAGGAAAGGCCGGGTTTAGTTTTGCCGGTCGGCCAACGAGAATAGGATTGGTTGGGAGTAAAAGGTGGGAGTATTTCTTAGAGAGAGAGCGCAGCGAAAGCGTTGATTAGGGCTGAAAGGAGACTATAATCGTGGCCGTCACAAGAGGTGGGCGGGCTTCGCGGTCGTCACCAGGATGTTGATGTAACCATGGTTGCCACAGTTGCAGGTGAATTTTGGTCAAGTTTATATTTTAAGACTTGTTTCTCGTCACTGAGGGTGGCTGCACTTGGGTGTTTTTTTGTTTTTCGTTTTTTTTATTTTTTGTTTTTTTATTTTAATGTGGCGGTATGCAGTTGTTTCAGAGAGGAAACCAAGCGCAAGTTTCATAAATTTAAAGTACCTAGAATATTTTGTGGGCCTGACAGACTGAATTCTGAATTTCTAACATATTCAAAAAATAAAGAAACTCCGGTGTTATTATTCAGTATTAAGTATTAGTAGTACCTGCCATAAAAACTGGAACATTTATCAAATTCATATAAATATTTCTCTCCAAATAACCGAGGAAGGTTATAATGCATGTATTGAAGTAGCTGTGAAATTCATGCACCTCTATCACAAATAAACTGATGTAACCATGGTAGCTTGTATATTAAGTTATTGCCACTATTTCCTTAGTTCTTGTTCCAGCAACACTCTTGAGGTAGGAGAAGGACCTGATGTCTAAGAAGTTGTGTAACTGTAATTGCCGCACTTCTTTGGCTGATTTTAGTATGCTTCCTACCAATCTCACTCATATTCAATTGTATTGAATAGCCTGATTTGCTTCCTACATCGCCAGTTCATCGTTCGTCGTAATTACCATGCACGCCTGTGTGCATATGATGCCGGCTGATGTGTTTCTCTGTGGGGCGAGGGTATTTGGCCTGACTCAGTTTACGTGGTTTCTATTGTAGTTACCAGGAACCGAGCCGCGACAGAAATCAAGGACCAAGGACTTATAGTAACATCCTTTTACTAAGATTCAAATAATAATTTTGGTGAATTCGTTTTCGTATTCAGTTCTCCATTCATCCTATATTTCTACAAGCCCAAAGATTACGGTGTTTTCTAACTGTAGCAAAAGTACTGAGAATTGTGAAGTTATTCATATCGAGAAGTGTTTTTCTGAAAATCTGGCAGATGTGAGTGCCATCATAGTAGATGATAAATAAGAAAATCTGTGGGATGATGTATTAACAGGTTGCCAATTCAAGTTTGTGCCAGTTATTATGTAAACTCTTCAGTTGACTGCTTCCAAGGGTTTTAAAATGTTAACATTGCAATTACTTTGGTGTTGTTGGAAATTCATCCCAGATGGAAAAAGTTATATCTGAAATTGGCCAGATCTGGCCAATTTTAGATTTAGCCAGACCTGGCCCAGATATACTTTTTTCATATGGGATCTTTCCGAACAACAAATTGTTTTTTTTTTTTTTTCTTTACAGCTTAATTAAACAAGCTCATACGTGCAAAGTCAAAATCTACAGCAGAAGAAAGCCAGACTGAATATATGTTAACTTATTTACAGGGTGGCCACCCACCTGGAAAACCTGGAATTATCAGGGAAATTGTGGTCACCTGGAAATATCAGGGAAATGTCAGGGAATTTTTGGTTCATCTGAGATATTTCAGGGAATTTTCTTGCCTCGTTCTTTTTGAGCATCCACAAAAACCATAGGAATGAATATAATGGAGTTTTGAGAGCATTATAACATTTTTATTGAAAAACTACAGTTATGCAGGTGTAATTATACTCCATTGTCAAGTTCTTAGTTATTTCTGCTGAATGTTTTGTCAAGTTGACTGACTGTAGTGTCAGAAAGGACGTAAAATATTTATCTTTATTAGAAAAAGTGTTGAATAAAATGTCGAAATGTTGTTTCATTCTTGCAAAAATCAGGGAAATTTTTGGTTTCCTATCAAGGAAATCAGGAAAAAATTAGGGAATATTCATTGTTGCAATGAGTGGCCACCCTGTATTTAGTAAATAATACACTGTTGCGGATGCAATTTTTTTGCTATGTGAGCACATTTTAAATCTGTAGTATGTTTTATCTCTATCACTTACACTGGTACATCATTCATTTGCGAGAGTACGTAAACTGTTCTTATATCAATTCCCTTTCAGTCTCTCTTCCAATCCTCCGAGCCCGCCATCTTCACTGCCACTCCCCGCTCTTGTTACCAACCTTTACTATATACACTACATCTCCCTATTCTTTACAATGTCAGTACTGCTATTAGAATCATGTTTTTACTTTAAAACATAACTACTTAAATTATTTGGGTGTCTTAACAGTTCGATGGGGTCGTGAGTACTCTGGCTCTTCTCTTTGTCTTCCAACTGGGATCACTTCTTCAGGTGCAAAACCTCTAAAACCTTCATCCTAAACCTTTCTTTCTCTTCCCTTTAGAGTTGCTGGTTCCATTGTTACAATTCTTTTTCCTGCCCAGTAAGGTCGGACAGTGCATTTTTGTTGAACATTTTCTTAGGTTTATTGACTTTCTCTTTGGACTCTGGACTTTCTGAGGTGTAATGTGTTTCTTCTTTTAAGTTTCCCAGATTCATCTTCAATAAGTATAGACCTTGGAGCATCACATACCTGTACCACTGTTGCTGGCTTCCAAATATCTTGGTGATGGTACACTACATGTTCCCCGTTTTTGAACTCAACACATCTGGACTTGGTATTTTTGTCATAGCATTTCTTATTTCTGTAGTCACACTTTAACAGTGTGTTGTAGAACTCTGTTACAATGTTAGGTTCTAACAAGTTGTTATGGATTGGCAATGTTGTTCTTGTTCATCTACTGTACAGTAGTTGAGCTGGGCTGAACTGTGAACCCAACACTGGTGTATTGCGATATTCTAGGAGCATCACATATATATCCAGGTTCTTCTCCGAAATTTTCTTCAGTATTTGTTTACAAATTTCTACTGCTCGCTCAGCCAAGCCATTACTCAGAGGGTAGTATGGACTGGATGTTTGGATTTTGAAGCCATAGTCAGAACTGAACTGGAGCATTTGTCAAGAGCCAAATGGCATGTTGTCAGCTATCAAGGTATTAGGTATGCCATGTGTTGAGAAAATAACTTTCAGAGTTTGTACTACAGCAGATGAATCTTTGGATGCTAGGGGAATCACTTCAATCCAGTTTTGAGTAGTAGTCGCAGAGCACAAGGTACGGCTGCGATTTAAACTCAAGAATATCACATGCCACCTTTTGAAATGGGTACTTTTGAGGTTCCTGAGTGATCATTGGCTCATTAGGATTTTTTGCGTTGTATTTTTCACATAGCCTACATTTGGCAACAAAATTCTCAATGTCTGTGTCCATTCCTGCCCAGTAAAACAGTTTTTGCCCTAGCTTTGGTCTTTGATATGCCAAAATGAGATTGGTGAAGATGGCTGAGCGCTGTTTGCTGTAGTGCAGTGGGGACCATGATGCACCCACCCAGAAACACTAAGCCATCTTCAACAACAATCTCATGTCGAAACTTGAAGTAGAATTTCACTACGTCAGGTGCTTTTCTTTTAAACATAGGCCAACCCTCATAAAACAAGGTACTTAACTGTGTCAGTAAACCATAGTTGTTGCTGTGTTGTTGGAACAGAGTTTTCTTTTCATCCGACATATTAATGGAATGTATGACTTCATTCAAAGAGACATCAGCATCACGCTCAGGAGCTTTTGAACATGCTCTACTTAGGGCATCTACTATGAGCATTTTAGACCCTTGTACATACACAAGGTTGTTCCTGTACAAGCTCAGCTTAAGTTTAATACTTTGTAGTCGCTTAGATGGAATCCGGCAAATTTCTTTCTTCATTAAGGAGACTAATGGTTGGTGATCCATTTGAACGGTTACATCATGACCATAGATGTACTGGTGAAAGTGTCGACATGCAAAAAGGACTGCTAGAAACTCTTTATCAATCTGGCCATAGTTAACTTCTGTCTGAGGCTTGTTGTCCTGCAACAAACCACACCCAATGCCTACTTTACTACTGTCAGTTTGAATTACTATAGGTTTGCTCTCATCAAAAGTCTGTAAGACCGGGTGTGCCATAAGAACAGTTTTCAATGTCTTGATACTCTTACCATGAACAACTGGGTTCCACATAAACTCTGTGTCTTTTCGAAGAAGACATCGCAATGGAAACGTGATTTCTGTAAAGTTTGGAATGTAATCTCTCAGGTAATTGACTAGACCCAGAAAGCATTGAAGGTCTTGCCTATTTTTGGGAACATCATAGTTTGCAAGTGCTGTAACCTTATCTTTGTCAGGACTAACACAGCCACCACTAAATGTATGACCAACATATTTGACAGTCTGTACCTTGTACTGAAATTTCTGTACATTAAATTTGACATTACATTTTCGTGCTCTGTCTAATATCTGTGTCAGTATTCTGTCATGTGTTTGTTCATCTTAAGCATAGATGAGCAGGTCATCCACACATATCACAACACCATCAATGTCACCAAAAGTTTGTGTGTTATATTTTTGAAACACTTCTGCAGATATATTTATACCAAATGGCAATCTTTTGAAAAAGTAACAACCAAATGGGGTAGAAAATGCACAGTATGATGAACTTTAATGGTCCAACTGTATATGCCAAAATGAATCCTTGAGGTCAAGAACACTAAAGTATTTGGCATCCTTTAATTTGGCTGTCACATCTTTGATAGTAGGTATTTCAAAATACTCTTTGATCAGGTCTAAAAGAGCCATTAGGCTTCTCCACAACCACTAATCTGTTGACCCATTCTGTTGGTGTCGTGCATTTTGCTATGATGTCTAGTTCACGTAGCCTATCTAGTTCTGTCTTAAGTCAGTTTTTAATTACCAAAGGTACTCTGGTTGGTGGAGTGGACGAGGGAACACAACTGCCTTTCAATTTAAGTGAATTAGTCATTTTTAAACTTACTGATGCCTGAGAAGCCCTACGCATACTGGATGACTATGCTGTTTTTTGACTCCTCTCCAACTTCACTAACTGCGTTTAGATGTAGCAGTCCCATCTTCTCACATATAGCCTAAGTCCTAATATGGGAACTGACTTTTCATCAAAAACAATAAATGTTTCACGTGAACAAAACCAATTTATAGTCAAGTTCACATTGGTGCATCCCACTACCTTAATTTCTGTGTTGTTAAATGCTGCCAATAACCTATTTTCTTTCTTGAGTATCAAGGTTTTAGGGGTATGTTGTTTCAACAAGGAAAATGTTTCCAGAGGCAGTATGATTACACAAGCACCTGAGTCCAGCTTAAAAGTTACATCAATGAAATTTTCTAAACACACTGTTTCTGTCCAGCAAATTGTTGCGATAGAGTGGTTTTTGTGTATTTATAAACCAGGCTACAGTAGTAATCCTCCATTTGCAGAGCTGCAGTTGTGTTGTTAGGCCTACCTTCGTACACTTCCTTAACCTCATTTAGTTTTGAGTTTTGAGGTTTTCCTGCAGCGAGTTCCCTACGTGAATTACACACCTTCGCAAAATGATTCCTACGGGCGCATAAGGAGCATGTTATTCCTCTCGCTGGACATTTAACTGGATCTTTAATATGAAAGTAGCCACATCATGTACACTGTGTTTCGCTGCATGTACTTTGTGTAGACCTGTTAGGCTGTTTCGAGAAAAGTGGAGACACTGTTTTGTGAAACTTTGTTTCATCCACACTAGCATTATTTGTATCCCGTGTTGGCCGCATCACTTCCTTCGCCTGTGTAGAAGTGATTTCAGCTGTTCTGAACTGTTGTATTATTTCCTCGAATTAAACATTTCCCGACTTGATTATTTTCTCTTGAGTTACATTATCATTTGTTCCGAAAACAATTCTGTCTCTCAGCAGCTCGTCCAAATGTTTGAATTTACAGTCCCGTGCTAGCATCTTGAGGTCAGTCAGGAAGTTGTCAAATCTCTCCCCTTCCTTCTGTGTACGCGAGTAGAACATGAAACGGGTGTGAAGTAAGTTCTTCTTCGGGTTGCAGTACGTATGGAACTTCGCCAGCACGATTTCCAAGGTCTTTTCTTTTTATTTCCTCATCTGTGAAGGTAAAAGTATTGTATACATCTAGGGCCTCATCTCCAACTATATTTAGAAAAATTGCAATCTTTCTTTGTTCACTTTTTGTCTTCGAATCAGAAGCCTCCAAATATATTTCGAAGACTTGTCTAAATTTTTCCAGTGTTCACTGATATTCCCTTCTAAATTCAATTTTGACGGTACGTTGAAAGTACTCTCCATTGTTTACACTGAGACGTACCGAGATTTCAAATAAAGTCGGCCTCACCCTCTCGTCCTGTCAACTGTGCCATGTAGTATGTTTTACCTCTATCATAGTGGTACATCTATCATTTGCGAGAGTACGTAAACTGTCCTTATATCAATTACCTTTCAGTCTCACTTCCAATCCTCCGAGCCCGCCATCTTCACTGCCACTCCCCGCTCTTGTTACCAACCTTTACTATATACACTACAAAATCAATATACATTTTTCACTTACAAATGTACTATGTACTAAGGTTTTCATGTATTTTACTGTTCATAAGTGATATTTCACTAATTAATGTTTTTGAGAGCCTATGTTCGAAAATTAATAACTTGACATTTTGGTGTACATCCACAATTTTACCAAAGTTATAGACCAGGCATTGACCCAGAATACAAGAAGTAATACATGAAATTTGTTTTTATGTTATAATTTTTACTATCTTTTGACAGGGGCTACATTTGCCTCATTTTCTGTGATTGTTTTCATGTTCCTGTAATGTACTATAGGTTAGGTTGGCAATATTGTTAGTGTAAGCTATCAGGATGAACACCAGTATGGCAGAAACCTTGCCAGCCTCAGCTTTGGTTCAAAGTAATTGGACAACAGTGCCAAAATCCCCACTACATCAACATTGCTTGTTGACTTAGGTAAACACAAATATGCCACCAGAAAATACAGTTCAACCCTGTACACAGTAAAGAATATTGTTTTCTGCTTAGTTTTGTCAGTAGTTTTGTTTCCTACAAATAGTACTGCAATCTCTCTGAACATATTACCTAGCTATCCCAACTTGGAAGAAACTTACCAAACGAGTTGTACACGGCCATTGTAGGTTAAGTATGGACGGTTCGCAACACCACTGTACCTCCCGAGTCCAGCATGTTCCTGGGTATGCGTTAAGTTTGCACCATCAAGCCAAGACTGGCAAGGATCTCGCTGTAGTGGATTTCATCTCAATTGCTTACACTAACGACGTTGCCAACCTAACCTATATATTACACCCCCTCCTTTTCAAGATAGTCTCCTTATGCACTACAAAATATATTGTCCTAAAATAAACAAAAATAATTACTCAAGCACGTAGTCTTGTAAATTCGCTGGCTGCTGCCTCGCTCTGCTAGAAACACAATGCCTTCTTGGCACAGCTGGCTCTGACTGGCAATGGGTGCTTCAAATCCCCTGAATGGACTTGCGTTGTCTCTGTCCTCTGTGGGGACTGTTATACATTGTTCTGAGAGTGGTGTCTGCTGCTCGATGTTGATTCTTTGAAGAGTTCTTATGGACTGGCTCCAAGGGTTGTGTACCTTACCGCTGATGTACTGTCTTCAGGATTCCTTGTAAGACAGCAGGCCTCCCCACGGTCTGCTTTGATTAGCTGGAGTGTAGGTCCCACTTGTTGCCTGTCCCATCCTATATAAGGCCAGCCACTGCTACTAGTACAGAGTTGGGCCAGTACACTTGGCCACAAATTCACATACATACTGACTTTGAAGCAAAGCGAGTTTTTCGGGAACCTCGTCCAGTTGCAATTTGCACTACGAGATAGTGTGAGGAAAGAAATAGACAGACTAGCAGAGCAAGAAGTGTGTGAGCCAGTAGTCTATTACAGTTGGGTCAATCCTGTTTGTGTCGTTCGTAAGGCTGATGAGTCGGTACAGCTCTGTGGCGACTACGAATGCTCTGTGAATAGGATTTATCCATTCCTAACGTAACCTAGTACAGTTCCATTCTTGGTTTTATGAGATGTCATAGTCTTGCAACAGTGTATTTTCAAAATATTTTACTTAAATAACCAAAACAGTAATTTTCAAAATATTCTATGTCCAGCAGCAGCTGGTAAATTCAGCTAATGTGTGTTCACACACATACACACACAAATACACTCACACACTCACAAATTCATCAAGGTTTTCATATGAGTGAACGTGAGTTAAAATTTGACTAGTCGCACTGAAAGTGGTTTCTCACAATCCGTTATCTCATTTCAAGACTAATGCCTATATGTATCTTAAATAAGATGATATTTTGTAGTGCACATGTGTACGTAATATTAAGAGAAAGCACAGATCCATTGTGCCATTACATTGTTACAGCTTTGCAGGGTTTAAAAACTCGGTGCATTTGTGATCTGTGAAATGAACATTACATGCTGTATTGGCACTACAAAATTCAGAAGGATAATATGTTACAGAAATATTTAGTAGAAACTAGATGTTCACGTACACCCAGACCTACTTTCTAGCCACAATGTCCTGTGTGCTCATGATAAATCAATAAATTTCATAGCAGATTTACTGCTCAAAATATATCTGTTTGTTCATTCACATAAATAAAAAAAAACAGTCACACACACTTATTATATATAAAATCCTTAGTTTGTGCTTGATTTACACAGTTATCATTAGCCCAATTAAATTCCTGCAACATTATTTATGTAGGTGTACAGTATACAAGCCATCTATTTTGCATTTACCCACTTTATAATGTGCACAATTTCCCACACTAATTGAGGATACAGTATATTATAGAGTATGTAATGAAATGTTGACCATCAATGATTCAATATATGACCCTATATTGTACTTAGTTTAGACATACAACTGACATTATATGAGTTAGAAATCCACTGACATTTAAATATCTGCATGTTCTGTTTATGTTTAACTGTTTAATTTTTGTGATTAAACTTTCATTTTGCTTTACTATACTACTACCTATGAATACTTTTATTCTTTAGATATTTACATTACTTCCTTATAGTATTATTTTCATTGTCTAGTACTTTAAACACTAAAACATTATTCTCAGTAAATTACTTGTAAAGAAAAGGTAATGATATTGAATACAATTGTTTTTTGGATTTAGGATTTTTGTATTGTGGTTATCATAAGAAATAGTTACCAGTAGTACTTTAAGTGCATGTTTTGCAGAAATGTTTTATTATTATCTCTGGCTTGTTGATTTGATATTTTTGTTGTAAACTTGTTTTATTGGAAATGCTAGTATTTTATTGAAAATATATGTTGCCCCTTTTCTTTTTTCACTAATCACCAAATTGGTTCTCTCTATATACATTCTTTACTTAAGACCTTTTTAGTGACTGCTAGCCAATAACTAGATTAATCACTCTGCATTCTAGTCTCTAGTAAGAGATCTAAGAAATGTATTTTTTGTATGTAGAGCCAAACCACGCTTAAGTGCCCTGTCTGGCCGCAGGACGTACACCGAGGAGGAACTACAGGCAGCACTGCGTGACATCCAGAGCGGTAAGTTAGGTACAAGACGTGCTGCAGTCATCTATGGTATCCCTCGCTCAACCCTCCGTAACAAGGTGTACAAGCTGGCAATGGAACGTGAACGTGAGATCCACCTAGTTCCTTCTGATGTGCTTAAGGTTGAAGATGAAGAGAAAGAACTGTCTGGCGCTGAAGAAGAGCAGGAAGTGGAAAAAGTTTTGAGGAAACCTCTTCTATCGATGGAAGATATCCTACGTTTTTCTGTGTTGGAAAATAGTAGCATTCCTCCACCAGATGCTTTGAGGGCACTTCTGCACTGTCAAGATGATGGAGATGGAAGCATTTCACCTCCTTCTTTGTTTTCTTCTTTCTCTCGTGATGGTTGGGGTGGCTTGGAGCACAGTACACTCGGTCCTTACATATCTCAGCTTCTCACAGCAACCACCTTGGGTAGCAGATTTATGCCCAGAGATGGCAGTCCTGTTGACATTCCAAAGTTTCCTAACCCACTCTTGCCAGAAATTGTTCGGCGAATGATGGCAGAAGAGAAGTTATTGATCAACGAGCAGCTGAAAAAGCAAGCAAGTAGTGGTCCATGTCTTAATCCTAATGGTGCTCACTATCAAAATGATGAGAGAAAAAAGGTGAAAACTGAGGTGGCTGTGCATCCTGATGGAATATTCCAAGAAGAAGAAAAAACTATGGATGTTGACACAAGCACAACTGCTTCGGGGACAGCCACCCCACCTAATGTGATACTGAAAATTCCGTCCTTCAAACCGACTCCAAAAAATGGAGTGGCATCCAGTAGTAGTGGTAGTGCAGAAAATTTGTTCTCTGAGCAGTTTCCTTCAAATGGTAACAGCAGTCCTGGGATTATGCAAGAGTCTAGTCAGCCCATGAGCAGTAGTAACTCATGTTCACCACCTATTACTAACTTGATGGGTAAGGGAATTGGGGTAAGTTTGAGGGATGTTATTGCCAAAAGCATCAGTCAAAAATTTCAACAAGGAACAGAAAATATTTCTCCATTATCCCATTCACAACAGAAATTTCTTGCTCCAAATGGATTTGACCAGTCAGCTTTCAGTCGTACTGACTTTACAACCCCACTCACATCAGTTTGTTCATCTGTTACTGGCTCTGTGATAAAAACTCATTACAATAACAATAACAACAGTAGTATTCATGAAGATCGTAACAACCACAGGCTTTCTACTTCCCTAAAACAACCAGTGACTAGTGGAGCGACAACGGGAAATACATCGTCAACCGGTGGGAAAGGTACCAGACCGAAACGTGGTAAGTACAGGAACTACGATCGAGACAGCTTGGTTGAAGCAGTTAGAGCAGTTCAAAGAGGCGAAATGAGTGTGCATCGTGCAGGTTCATACTATGGAGTTCCTCACTCTACACTAGAATACAAAGTTAAGGAACGTCATCTGATGAGGCCACGCAAACGAGAGCCTAAAGTGCAGTTGGATGAAGCCAAGCGAAAGGATGATGTTTTAAGAATATCGTCCCCAGAAAAAAGCAAACTGCAGTCCAAACCAGTTAAACCTCCTTTCCCAGCAACGTCACCATTGACAAACACTCAGAATGGTATGGTGAAAATGCCACCATTGTTTGATCCTAACTTACCTTTGGGTTACCCAGCCACCCCACCTTTTCCATTCTGGCCTTCAAACCCATTTCATTCTATACCAGTACCAGACTTTCCTCGTGGGGCAGGACCTCCAGCTAATTTTGGTACAACACCAGAACAATTTTTTGCTTCACAGATGATGCAAAGGTTACAAGAAGATTCTTCTCGAATACATCATAACAGTTGTAGTCCAGGTTCCACCACCAGTCGCAACACTTCACCTCCGATTGTCCCAGCTGGGACACTGGGGAAAAATGCTCGTGAAATAGCAGAGAGTTTATATGATGGTAGTGGGAGCTTTTTGGATGGCATAATTCGATCAAGCCTCGAAATGGGTCTGCCTGCGAACATTGCAAGAAGCAGTGGAGGATGTAATGATTCAGTGATGAATCCTGAGAACATGTCTAACAAGGCTTTACTAGATCAACTGTGTCAAAATAGTAACCTTCCCCGCCTCTCACGTCCTCCCTTCGATGGCAGCAGTTCCGATGATGATTCTGTGAAAAGGGTCTGTGGGAACAAGTGCCAAAAGACTGACTCTGGAGAGGACACTTCTGCCATAGTGGATCTATGTTCTCTGTCCGCCAACAGCTCGACGATACTTGGCAAAATTCCTGTGGATGAAGATTCTAGTAAAAATCTGAAAGCTTCTTCGCCTGTAGGAAACACCAAGAACTCTTTGATCGAAAGTGCTGAGAATCTTAAGCCACCGTCCACAGAGACAGACAGCATAAATGTGGATGATTGTGGAACAGTAGGTGATGAAAGTGCCTGTGATAGTCAGTCAAGTGTACTGAGAGTTGATAGTAATGAATCTGCCAAAGAAGAAGAACAAGACGTGGAGATGGAAGAAACAACCAAATCAAAGATAATCAACTCGTCAACAGACTGATAATACTTTGTAGTATAAAGCTGTAGGTAACGAAAGTGAAGTGAGAAATTTAGTAGACTTTTATTCTCAAGGTGTGAATTTTTAATCACCTTGCTGTACTGATTTTTGTAAGTGTTGAGTGTTGTCAATGAGTGTCCTTTGACAGCTGATACGTTTTATTTTAACTGGCAATTGAAAACTCTTTTATCTTTTGGTTTTGAATTCAATTTATGATGCACTATGTATAATTTTAATTTTTACATTTTTTATACTTTTGAATTGTTTTACTATATTTAAAAATTCTCAAATCTTGATAGTTTCAAGGTTGACAATCGTGATGTTGCCAAAGCTATGAAAAAACAAAACAATGTATTATATTATTGAAACAATTTGTCTCATGTTATAGTGAGGATGTTTAAAGAAATTGTTGGAGAAAATTTACCTGTATACATTCGTAAAAAAATGTTTAGAAAAATATTTTTTTTATCAGATTAAAAATAAAATGTTCTATGGTAGTCTCCCAAGATATTCATCAAAGCAGTTTCATTCTCAAAATTTGTGTATCTTTCCTTGGTGTGGACAACTAAGTATGTAATTTTTAAAATTATAAATATTTTATAGTGTGCATGTTCGAATGTTCCGTGGATAGTTGTCATTGTTAACTTCATTTTTCAAGTTGTCGATTTTCACGTTTTCACATATTTGTATGTTTCGAGTGTGTATTTAAAGTGTTTCACCATAATCACTACACAAGTGATTTTTTAAAAGAGATTTAAAAAATAACATGTGAAATGCCTTGATAATTAAATTATCAAAGCACTCATGAATTGTGAAGTGTTTTGCGGAACAGATAAATACAACTGCATTTCTAGATGTGTTTATAAAGATATATGCAAAGGTCAGCTATTTTACCATGTGAAAAATGATAGGTTTCAATTTACTTCTAGTGCAATGCTATTCATGAATGTGTGGAAATTTAAGAAATTGTAATAATTATATGCAGAATATGTGTTGATATAAAGCTGTGTCTTTAAAAAATCATTCAAATACATGGCAGTTGTGGTTTGTATTATTTCTACTAAATCTGGAAATTGTATTAAAATGTTATGTCATTAAAATTGATGTAAAATAAATTTATAAAGGTATAGTACTCCTACAGTTTAAAATAATTTCACATTCAGAAACCTAATTTCAAAACAAAAATTTAGCTCTTGGATGATATGATAAACTCTATCAACAGTAGGACATTTTTCTGGTATTAAATATTGCTTCATACATGCATTACTGTTGTCAGAAACATCAAGCCACATGTATTATGTATTTGAATATATATTTGATAATGTATATGCCAGACTGCTTTGATGTGGGGAAGAAAAAGTTTTTAAAAATCTTGGGATTCGCCAAGAATTGTACTGTCTGTGATGAAGCCAAATTTTGAATGTATATTTTCTCTATTCATATCTTATATATATATACTAGACTAGTTTATATATTGATGAAAAAATTAATTTTTGTTTCATAAAAAAGTGCAATTAGAAATGGTACGGTCTTATATATATTCATACCATAAATATATAAATATAATATATTTACAATTTTAAGTACGTTCTGCAAGTTATGTAAGAATTGTGAGAGTTACAATTGCAACATCAGCAAGGTATATTTCCACCTACAGTTACAGAAAAATTATTAATTTCAACATACAGCCAGTCAGTAAGTCAGTCACTTGCAACTTTCTTCTTACCAGACAGACAGTGAAGCCCCTATGCCGGGTACATTATCCTGTACCGTACAGGCATAACTTTTCAGCTGTGATTGTACGCAGTCTTCAATACGTATTAATTTCTTATAATATTTTCAATCTATCATTTCTGTCAAATTATTCCTTGCTTTTCACTTGCAAATTATTGTGACTTTATGGAAAAAAACTGTGATAAATTTATTTGTGATTTTGTTTGTATAGTTTAAAATATGTTTTATCTGTAGAGTTATTTCTTCTTTGGAAAATAAGTGATTTGTTAGAAATTCCTATTTATTCACTTTCACCTAATATTAATTACTAAAATATGATTTACTTTGTGATCTGTGAGGTGCTTCTTTTTTCTGAGAAAATTTACTTTATAGTTATAAGATTGTTTTAATGTGTTTTTCCTGTGTTGAAACACTAAAAATACTTTGTGGATGAAGCGTAACAATCATTACAGCTGGAAAGTTTTGTTGAAGAAGATAATGGTTTTTGTTGTGTCCAGCGTGTTTTGGCTTGTGCCGAGCTAAACCAGGCATTAGCCTACTACAAGTAAGATCAGTCTTTATTTCACGATTCAAAAACAGTACATTTTCCCGCCACAGTTTTACACATGTGTCTTGTTTGAGCTTCGCTCGTACTCCCATACACCAGCAGGACATCATCCTCACGTGCCAGATGTGTTTCTTTTCCAAGTAGCACAACGGACAATAATAGTGATGGAAAAAAAAGAGATCTCAAGCCAGTTGGTTAGTTTTTGTTCCAGCAGGACGTCTTATTGGTGATCCAGTGTATTGCAAATCATACTGTTTGTAGTTATAGGGGTTTATTAAGAGGAAGCTGAGCTTCCTTATAGCTTTACTGTAATGATTCCAGAGAGCATTTTAAAAATGTTCTGTTATCAGTGTTTGTTTTTTGAACTGTCGTCATTATTTCCGAATTTCTTGAGGTGACCATAATACTTCTTCAGATGGACACACTACATAGTGCAATGTCAAGTAAATGTGTTTTAAATTGCAATGTACATTAAATTATATATATAAATTTATAATTAGTTTTTACAGCTTTAGTTGAATGTGATATTTTTTTGTAAGTTATATATTATTTGTTTTTGTAATTTGTTGGTAAGTGAATTTCTTTTAAAAGTTCTAGTGGTACTGCTGTTTTTATATCTAATCACATATCGTCTCCTGTCAAATACTTTTGGAACAGCACATTTGGAATTAAACTTAACGTGTAATCAGTATATCCTTACAGTTTTGCTCTGTAACTAGCTGCTGCAAATGCAGACTTCACTCATAATTAAAGGTATTTTATCCATCTCGTTACGGTAATAAATGTTTGTGTAATTTCATCGGACCACAGTAGCTAGAATGATACAAGGGCTGTGATTGTTAGTGTTGTATCCAATTAAAAAAAAAAAAAACTCCTATCATTCCAAAAGGAAATTAAAATTGAAAAATATCAGTAGATCATCATTTTGCTGTAATAAATTTTGATATTACTGTATTTAGTTTTCAAAGTTGTTTATCTTGTTGTTGTATTTTTTCTTTGTACAAAATATGGCAAAGTGTAGTTGTTTTTTTTTTTCCTCTGAAGACATGGTTGATGGTTGACTTATCCACTTGTATGAAACTTTGTACCTGAATAATATTTTTTATTACTTTTGACACCATGTTCACTAACTCTTGTTAAAAATAAGTTACTTGGCGCCTTATGAAGGAATGAAGGCATTTGAAATTTCCGCCTAGGCTTGCAAAACTTGAGTCGTTTGTGATTGTTCAGTTGTACATATACGTACTTGAAATGTATGCTGACAGTAGTAATTGACATGGTATCACTGTATTTTAGAAATTTTATTTACAAGAAATGAGAGTTCGTTTATAGGAAATTTTGGTTACTATTTTATATTTCTTGCTAAAGAAAGAATTCTAGTCTTGAAGAAAAAAAAATTTCTTTTGTTTTTATTGTGGACCAGATTTTTAAAAATTTGATAAGAGTATATAGATTTCTTGTAATTCTAACCAGTTTACATAAACATTAAAAATAATTGACAGTGTATCTATCACTTTTTACTTTCCTGTTAATAGCAGAAAGTGAAATTTGCCTACATTTTGTACAGAGATTGTTCTTCTATGTCCTGTAATTGTTATTTTGCGCATGGTGAAAGAGATGTCTGTCCTCTCTCAGTTGACAATTTGTATTTTAGTAGTAGCACATATTCCAACAAACTAAAAATGTCAAACAGTCTGTGTTCAATGCCATATGTATACTATACGTACATATTTGTACATGTGTTTATATATTAATACATGCATACACACGTATATAATGCATGTACGGATATGCACATATGGATCTTGTACATTATTCCACTTTTTAATTACAATTCACTACTTCACTACAGTTGTTTTATTTCTTATGTTAACTAATGTGTTTAATGTATTCATTTTGTTTTTTTTTTGTCTGTACAAAACATTCAACAATAGGTGTAATATCAACAGTTAACAGTTATTCATTTTTATAGCGTTATGTGTTGCAAAGTTACTGTTGCAGTGTTTCGTTCATTATTGCATGCATTCTGCAAGTGCTTGCATGTTGTGGTATTCACTCAGGTACACATTGCAGCCGGGCATTCATAGCTCACCCCAGGTCGCTCAGTTGTGACGTGAGTATGGGAAATCACGCACTGCAGGAGAAGTTACTGTTCGCAATCACACAGTGGCTTACATGCTATCATTTCTGCAGGATTTCCCGATTACAAATAACAAAGAGATGCAAGAATTTGTGTGGATCTGCGTATGTAATATTCTCTTTTAGCTAACAGTTTTTTTTTTTGCTCCAGTAGACTTGTAATGCTTGCTGCCTTACTGTGCTTCAAGAGATTTTAAGGGCTTAGCTTTTTAACTTGTAATGGAAAGCACACATATCACTTTGAAAACATAATGTAAAATATTTTCCTTCAAAGTGTATTTATTCACACATTCCATTGTTCTGTGTTCTGGCAGCTGTACTTTCTCACTAGTATCTCTCTACAGCCCACAGACATATGGCCACTACACTTCTCAAGATAGCCACGGTATTGTAAGCATGGGTCAGTCGGTTTGCCTCATCAACCAACTGTACGTAGCATTCCTACACTTGGAAGTTTTGTGAGCACTTTCAGTATCAGACCCATTTTCTTTATTAATGGTAACTTATGCAAGAGTTCAGGTTTATTTTTGTGTTTTTGCTTGCATGTAAGTCTATATCACACTTCTATTGGGTTAAAACACTTTCATGTTGAAAAAAATTATGTTTCGTACATCTTGTTTTACAGAATATGGATAGGGAAATTTCGTGAATTCTGTGATCTGCGTGTTAGAATCCATTGTCCTATGCATACTTAGTCCCGTCTATTTGTTCATTGTTTACTGACACACTGAGTAGCAGTTAGTGGACAAATTGTTGGTGCTTGAGTATGCATAGGGCAATGGATTTTAACATGCTGGTCATTAAATTTGCGAAATTTTCCTATCCCTACCTAGTTCGTAGTCTACTTCCAGTGGATTGCATCTGTGCAGTTTTTGAACAATACCTGAAGACATCAATTAGTCTGATATTTGCTGAACTAGTTATTCTTTCTCGGTCTTCTTTGTAAATTTTTATAATAAATTTTTCTTGAGAATTATTTAAGCAAATTTTAATGGTGACAAAATTTTGGATGATAATCATATGGTCTTGTAATACAATTCATTTTAAGTCAGCTTCCAAAATTATACTAACAGATATCCAAATGATAAAAAATAATTATGTTTGCTGCAAACAGTTTACTATATAAAATTTTCAGTTATAAAGTTAATTTGTATAATTTCACATTTGCCAAATCCCACCGTCAGAAGTGTCAGTGGCCACATCATGTCACTAAGAAAATTAAACAATACATTATGTTATTATACATTCCAGCTGGAAATTTTTATTAGATGTCGACCACAAGTTGACGTAGCTAGCCCAATCCAACATTGAAACATTGCAAGGATTACGGATGTACACAGAAACTGACAATACAAGCATGCATATTAAAATATTAGTAGAAATAAAGTTTCCTTCCATGCTGTAAACTAAACAAAATTTGGAAAAAAACCTCATTACATAATAACTTTTTTTTTTAAATTAATACTTGTCCATCATAATGCAGTGCTGACAATTTGAATTAAAAATGTTCCAATTTGTTTTTGTTTAATATTTCTTAAATCAAAATTTATTATGCTTGTTATTTGTTTAATTGCAGTGTGTGAGCGCTATGGTGCTTAAAAGTACTGACTTGTACATTCAAACAGGATGTAAAAGTTTAATAGTCACCATTGTCCAAGTGAAACTATTGTGCATACAGTGACTCTGATTTGAAGTGAACACTGGTAAAGTGAATTATTTTCTGATATTCCTACGAGGGAAACAGTGTGCCCAAATTCCAAAATAATCAATAATGCAATAAAATTCATTATTTGTTAGACGTGACCAAATACTGTGAATAGTGTAGTCATCTTCTTGGAAAAAAGGATATCCTACAGCTATGTATTGGTATTTTAAGTGTAATGGAAATAACTATAGCATGGTATATTTAAACAAATTGTGGTTGAACCACATAGGGTTAAAGATCATGAACATAATAATACCAGTCTCTTAAGACGGGCATGTCAAACTCACTTAGACTGTGGATCTTTTTCATTGATAGGGATCATCATGCGTGTAGCTACAACTGTTCAGCCCCAACATTGTAAATGTCTGCTCTAGAATGGACACAAAAAAAAATCACTTGTGTGCTGTTTGCAACCTGTGGTTTAACACACCTACTGTAAGGAAATATAAACAGAATTTAATTTAACTTTTGAATGGGTAATATAACAAACAGTTCTTAATTTAGTTTTAAACTTCAGTAATGTTGTGATAGAATAGTTTTTATGTGGCTGGCTGCCCGGAGGGTAAATACAATTTGGCAACCAGTATCTTGGTACCTACTGCTGTATTGTTGAGCTGTGAATCTCAGATATCAAGGCGCAAAGTGTTTCCCAGCTTTTAGTTAAGGGCTCTGTAAATTTCACTGCAACAAGCTTTGAAGTGGGTTTTACCCACTGCACCGCGTGCTACTGTTTAGGCTGAAATCAGCATCACAGTAGCACAAGACTACAGCTCTGCGGTTGGCTCGTGTTGAACCAAGCACTTTCAAAACACTTTTTCATTTGTTATTAAATGCATAAGTATCATTTAATCTTACTACAACCCTGTTGTATTGTTGCTGCCCATATATTAGTCTTAAACTGTCACAAACATTAATATTTGTCTGCTACAGGAATCATCAGTGGTATGTTTATTCCCTTTTTTTTTTTTTTTTAAACAATAAAAATGAAACTTCTTTTCCGGAGGTAAATATTTTAAATACATTTTAATCACAAGGCATGAAACATTTTGAACTTTACCAGAGTTCAGCTTTCCAAAACTACATTATGGTCTCTCTAACTATCAAATTATTGAACTTCACCTTTATTTTTAACAAACTTACATTTCTGTAAATATGCAAAACATAAATTATTGTTACAGCCAGCACATAAAAAATGCATAACTTTACAGGGAAAAAATTTACTTCCTCCAGTATGGCTTTGATTGCAAACAAGCATTACCTGCTATATCAACTTTTGTCTGGTGAAAGCTGGCGACTATTATTCATGGTATTCAAGCAAACAACATGCTTCAGTCGCAGCACTTGTGCTGCAGAAGTTGAAAGCTTTGGAAAGGCAAAATGGTGCTTGCCTAGTCAACAGTTTTTAATTAAAAGGCACTAGTACGTATGGGGCAAGGTTCTGCAAATGGCATGCTAAAATAAAAACCTTCAAAGTTGTGTGGAGTTACAACACGTAAGTTAGCAAGTTGTGATCAGTATTCTGTAGTTCAGAAAGAATGTGTCAGGTTATCTAGTTTTTACAATTGTGACAATTATTTATTGCTTGTCAGCTCATTGTCATTACTGCAGTTGAGATGGCGCAAAAATCAGAATGAGTGTTTGAATTTTTTGCCTGCTGAAAAATATTTGCCACACTTGAGACTAAGAAGCAAGAGAGTACTAAAAGGGGACACTTGTATAGGCACAAATTGTTTGTCGCTGCTACCTGAAAGCACGTTATTACTGTACTGGTGTGCAGGTTTTACTCTTGGACTTCTTCTGTGTGGCATTAAACCTTGTAATTTTATAGGAGGAAGTTATTTACTCAAACATAGTGTCAGAATCATTGTAGTTTGGCTTTTCAATGGCTTAGTATGTTCTAACATACAATATGTTGAAAAAATTATGTGTCAGTGTGAAGCTTGCTTATTATAAACCAGATGAAGATTTCAAAATGTTAGGAAAGGCAGTAGAAAATGTACTTATATAGGCTGTAATTACATTTGACATGATAGTGTTGGTAAAGTTTGTCAAAACATTCAACAGTATATTTTAACAATTCAGTTTGGCATCTCCCAACAAGGCGATCCGGGTTCAATTCCCAGCGGGGTTGGTCCCCGGATTTCGCATGTGGGAATCGTGCCTAACGATGCTGTTAGTTGGCGGGTTTTCTCGGGCTCTCCCGTTTCCCTTACCGTTTCATTCTGGCGCTGCTCCGTACTCATTTCATGTCATCACTTACCAGCGCTAAAAACCTTGATGTTAAGCGCTGACCAAAATATCTCATTCTCACTGGATGTTCATGCATCAAAAGTGGAACATATTTTTGCATTAATTTTAGGTTAAATTATTTAATTTAAATTTATGCAACTCAAAGAGGCATTAGCTATTCATTGCAGCTTGTTACTACATAAAGTGCAATGCATTTAGTGAAACACATAATAGGAAAAAAATGCTATAACATACATAATTCGACAGTATTACCATGCACTACAAACTGGTGATTAAATTCATTTTCACTACTTGTTATGGGTATATGGACAGTCTAAGACAGAGCCTTTTTACTCTGTAATTTTGGAATGTTATACAAGTTGTTCCCCTAGAAAACAAATTCCAAACCAGTTGGTTCAATTTCAAGTACTGGTAAAGCTTTTAATCATAAAACACACATTCAACTGCATATAATATTTTGAGTTATAATTTCTTTCACTGGATATTTTTAAATTTAATTTATCACATAGAATTTTAATAAAATCATTATTTTGATATTTAACTCACAAAGTACTATATTGTGGTGTGACATCTGAGTAAAATAAAACACATACTTATTATAACTTACTGTGAAGTATGCCGTAGACCTATGAACTGTTACTGTTAACTGTCTTTGGAACTGTGAACGCAATGGCGTGAACACCTTAAATATTATGAACACTTGAATCAATCTCAATCACTGTTGTTATTAACTGTCAGTGCAATGCATGAATACATTAACTGTGTTATGAACACTTGTATCGGTCAGTCACAGTTTATATAAAGGGAGGGGTGGTAGAATATTCTTAATTCTGTTCCGGATTATATATCTAGTTTTCGTAGCGAAAATAACATTATCTTGGTTTAGGGATCCCAGTTTTCAGATGAAATACTTAGTATGCTACTACATTTAGTTTGTAAATTGGCAGCACTGCATTATGGCGTACCTGTTATCAAAAGACTGTCATTTTGGAATTGATGGTATCATTTCCAAATTGTTAGTGTGGTATCTAGAATGTGGGCAATTTTACCTAAAAAGAATTGTAATTTTTATTCGCTAATACTCGTTTTTTTGTACGATAAGTAAATAGTTCAAAATAGCCTACATGTAGAATTATTTTCCCAGCAAGTTTGATATATGTGCTAACACTTATGTAGTTCATTTTCTTTGTGAATGTGATTCCTGGAATTAGTGTTTCATGTAATTATGTGATTAATGTTGTTATTCTGAAAAATGTCAATTTTTTGTATTATTACTGTTGCCAATTAATATTTATTGAAAAATTCTGTATAACTCATATCTATGTGTGTTTATTTTGTCTCCTGCTCTGAAAGAAAGGTTCAGATGCAAAACAAACTGTAAATAAAGCATCCATGTAAGACAAGTTTCAAAAAATTTAATAAAAATGTTTTCCACTGACATTGAAAATGTTCGCTTATCAGTTTAGTAACAATAAGAGAAGAGTACTGAAATTGATGACAATTTAACTATAATTGTTATCACCATGAAATTCTCCAAAATGTTTTTTTTTTTTTCATCAAAGACATTGACTTTGTTGTGGCTGGGATTTTTTTCGCTCCTGGCACATATGACAAGTATAAAGTATTATTTGTTTCAGTTAGTGAAATGCTGAAATATAAATGTGCTGTGATGTGGTTTTGTATTAAAATTGTTTGTTATCATGTTCTTTTTTTTATTTTAATTCGGATGTAGCATGATTAAATAGATAATTTTTTTAGTCCTCTGTCACAAATAACTTTTTCCAGATTACATGTGCTCGGTATCTACAACGTAACTCTATTGAATCAATAAATGTGAGATGCCTCGTTTAATTTTTAGGCCAAAACCAGCAGTTCTATTCCTCTTCCGTTGCAATTTTTGTTAGTAAATTAATAAACAAAGCATTCCAAGAAGAGGTATTGACTTTAAAATAAAGTGATGTGTATGTATGGTTTCCTAAAATTTGTTGCAAAAGTCTTGTCTAATTTGCATAAGATGTAGACTGGATTTGATTTGACGAACCCTTTAGCATTTAATAATTTAAAACAGCCATAAACGTCTACAGTTTGTGAGTTGCAAACACTTAATAAATTTATTTTCTGTTGATATTGGTAGATTAGTTCAACTTTTCAAAGCTTGCAGTTAAAATTTGTTACTACCTAGTGTAATTATGTGAATACTAAAGCTAAATGTAATTTTCTTTATGAGCTAATGCAACTAAATTCAGACTTCCTTAAATCATACAAAAAAGATGCTTACAGATATGCACAGCTTGTTAAGAGCTCAAACTGTATATGTTTATATATTTACATAGCGTACAGATCAGCCTCTAAAATGTGTGTAAAATACTACCAGTGGTACTGTGAACATTCATTAAAAGCACACTTCTGAAAATTTTGCACTAAGTATTTTAAAGAAGTCACTGTTAAAATGTTGATGCTGTGCTGTGCGTATGAGCCTGTGTGTGTATGAAGTTTGTACAAACATCTACATAGATTGATACATAGACCTACATAGTACTTCATAGCATGCAAGAAGTAATACAGAAATATATTCAGCAGAAAAGGCCATAAATAATACATATCTGGTGTTGGGAAAATGGTGCTGGCAAGATAATTTTATCCTGTAAACATAATGTAGAATTGATTTTTTTTTCTCGTGGAAGTAACTTACAAAGCATTATTCATGCTGGAACCAAGTGCAATGTTACACAGTTGCGTTATAAATGCATTTCATACCATCAAAAAAATGTGTGTAGATCGATACTAATGTAAAAAAATTAATTGCAACAGAAAGAGTTTTACAGGGCTGCAGTATTTTTTTTGTAACAGATAGGGTTTTTGAACAGTCTTGAGTAATACATTTCATTGTTAATTATAATTGTTTTTTGTAAATTTTTATATGGAATGCAATGCAAAATTTTACAGATTCAAAAAGATTATTTGGTTTTGGACAGGATTTAAACCCTCTAAATTCACTTCATCGTGTATGCCTAACCATTTTAAGGAAATGAAATATTTTTTTACAAAACAACTCTCGTCACAAATTCTTTTTCTGACTGAAGATTTTTACTGCATTCACAGAAGTAATGAAGTGAAGGGCAGCTACAAACTCAAGAGTCTTCATTGATGCTTTACTGGTACTTTACATGCTTGTTTTCAATTTGAAGCAAAGCAGACTATATAGTGACCAACATATTAATTGGGACCACAGTGAATTTGCATCTTTAATTTCTCATAAAATATGGTGAACTAAAATTCATAACTTTCTGAGAGGTTCAATTTACCCGTAATAAGTAGCATATCCTGTCATTGTAGGAAGTGTATTTGTGACTTCTTCAATTGACAGAGTGAGGAAACCCTTGAAAGCAATTCTTGTTAGGTGCCTTTTGTAAACAGCATAATGGAAATTTTTTATTAAGTTCCTTCTCTGCCCCTCTGTTAGGTACACGAGCTGACTATACTATTTTTAAATTTAGAATTTTACCTATCAAATGTACTGTACTAAATACATGACATATGTAATCAACAATAACATTTGGATACAAACTTAACTAGCTACAATTAGTGTTTAGTCTGTCATTCTTAAAGGTTTGTAGAGGAGTATGGAGGGTACATAGGTGACGCAGTGCAGGGTAGAAACATAAACTATACCACTGTTATTTGTTTTTGCATGTGGGAATCGTGCTGAACGATGCTGTTGGTCGGCTGGTTTTCTTCGCCCTTTCATTCTGGCACTGCTCCATATGTCAAGTTATCCCTCACCAGCGCTGAATACCTCGATGTTATTGTTAAGTGCTCACTAAATTCTCGCTCACTCACTGTTATTTGCTCTAGTATGGAGTATATCGAGGGACAGACACACGTGTAATTGAAATGTGTCTGCACCTAATATCCACAGTTTGTAAGCCATTTAAAATTATTAAGCAGAAAGAATTGCATATTAATAGTTTAAAAATGTTTTGTGAATAATTCTTTTGAAATTGCAGCCCCATCAGCTTCCCCCTCCATACACCTTGGTCAAGAGTTAAATGTAGAGTAACCTATCTATTTACATATCATTGTTGGGGCCACAGATCGCGCAGCAGATAGAGTTCCTGTCTTGCACCAAAGTGACCCAGGTTCAATTTTGGCGAGGCCAGACCAAAATTTTTCACGTGTGTAACATAGCAGATGTTCCAGTTACCTATAGGTTTTCTCGAGACATTAAAGTTTCTCCCGCCCTTTGCATTCTGTCACTAGGATGCTTAAATGTGCATCTGTAGTGAGTAGGAACAAAAACATTTCCCAACGTCAGTGGCATTTAGACTAGACTCCTTGATTATCTGCACGTCATGACTCAGTTAACCATTGCCTCAACAGTAATATTCTCCTTCACCTTGTGGCTATCCAAAAGCTTTTATCTCTGTGAGCGTCACCTCAGAATGGAAAGTATGGGTAAAATTTTTCAGTCTGTGGAAATAATTTCTGCAGTACAGTATAGGTTAGTAGTATATGCCCATTCTTCCAGTGCAATGTTGTAAATGTCCAGCCATCTGAGCAGTTTTGTATTTTTAAATCCTGTATTACTTTCTACATATTAGGAAACTGTGTATACATACATAAATGTATGAATGTGTAAGCACTGACATATTTTAATGCATTGTTTGTGCATGCGTGCTGGTTACACACATGGTACTTATTTTGCTTTTATGCCAGCAATACGTTCAAAAACTATGGTTGTATTTTTAGATACAATTGCATAAAACTTACATGTTTTTGTTGTATAATTAAATATGCTGAATACTTTTTCTTAATTAGTGCTATTGAAGATTTAAAAAAGTTGGCCGTACATTACAGTTTTACAATTTCTAAAAAAAAATGTAATTTGGCATGAAGAGTTCTTTCGGACCAATTTCACTTTGTAAATTTTTAATTCTGAATATATCTGTCTCAATACCACTAGTTCTACATACACAAAATTCAAAACTGATATGGTACGTACCAAACAATTTCCAAAAGACATCTGAGAATTATTTTTTTTGTGCACATGAGTAAATCTGTCAGAAACGTAATTTTAAATATAATGTTATTTTGTGTGTGCATTTCTAAATGCCAAACTTTTAAAACGTAGCCAATTACGTTAACTTAACTTTTTAAGTAAAAGCAAAAACTTACTTCTTTTGTCATTTTAGAAAAAATACAAGTATTTTTTATTTTTTATAAATGGATTGCATTTTGGTATTTATCTAGACAAAATATCTCTTTGGTTTGAACATAATTTTTGCAAAATCATTTACAAATTAATTAATTGCTAAAGGGTATTTGGAATATTACCAAGAAAATTAAGACTGATTTTTCACCAGTATTGCAGCTGATGAAAACATGTTTTAGTAAAGGTATGATTGCTGTTGTGATAGTTGTATTTTTATGGTTAGTAATTTTTATAAAAAAAATTAAAAGAAATAATTAAGGACATATGTTTTTGTTCATCAAAACAAGAAATTTATACTGGCCTGTAGTTTTTATTTGCAAAGTATTTGTGTTACTGAAATGTTTAGTTCCCAGGATTGTTAAAAAAAATTGCCTCAAAGTAAAAATTAAATAATTAACCATTTCATAGGAAAGGTTTGAAAGATTTTCTTGTAACTGTGATAAATACACAATATTTTTTCATATTCCATTAAAGTTAGTTGTCTGTACATACATGATAAACATTTTGCATATGGTGGCCTTCAGAGCAACAAATATTCTCCAAAGTGAAGCAGTATGGATGTAAACAAGAGTATAAATAGGTTTACATTTAATATTTCACCTACTTCCACAAGGTTCAAAGTTTAATTTGTTTTTTTATCTTATGGTTGCTTTCAATACTACGTGCTAAATGTGCTTATCCCAGAATGATTTTCTTATAACCTTAGTAACTAATTCTGCAGTTTATTATCAGGAATTGCTGTGTTGTAACTCCTGTACTTGTGTTGTGTTTCTATGTACACTCACGCCTTGTAGCATATCACTGTTTGCATCATTCTCCTTGCAATGTGGGACCAACATGTTGATTCATTATAACTCCAGTGTGCATTTTTTCGAACTGTGTGAATTGCCATGTTTAAATTTTGCCATGAAATGGTGAGTGTATTCATCTGTTTTAAAATGAAAAATAATACATATTTGTATGATAACTAATCACTACTTTTTGCAAATACAGTTGTTGTTAGATAAAAACTGCTTTTATCAGCATGGTTGTTACAGTGTACATTTCTTGCCTGACAATATATGAATGAAGTGGATATTTAAATTTTTGATGTCTGCCTTTCTCAGTGTTTTCTATTTGTGATAATAAAGGATTTTTTTATTATGATCTGTCATACATTTTTACTTAATATTATCATCCTGTAGTTATTTCAGAAATTCTTAAAAAAAAAAAAAATCAAATGTGAAACTCTATGTCAAACACTATCAGAAAATTCACACAATTTAATTTTCAAAAAAAAAAATGTTCATTGCCATTTTTTGGTGTCAAATATTGTATATGCTTACAGGAAAGAATATCAATGAGTAAATTGTTAATTTTTCTGCCTTGTCGATTTAATGGAAATATCTGGCAATTTATTACATGTGTTTTAGAATTGTCAAGTGTCGTGTTTTGATGGATTCAAAGCTGCCACGTCTTGGTGTCAAAATCTAATGTGTTTGGAGTATAATGTGGGAAGTGTTATTTTCTGAAAATATAAAAAAAAATTGATAATATTGTATATTTATATTGTGACTTTGGAGTAAATCAGTATTTATTACTGTCAAAATGTGTATTAATTTCCCCATACCTCAAGGCAGTGCACAGTAGACCTTTTTTTTTAAGCTCCCAAATGCCAATTGACATCAGAGACAATGTAATTAATGGAGTGTCAGGTATGTGTTGTGTGTGATGGGATGGATTGAAGCTAATTTTCTAATTAAAGTGTTTCAGCTGAAATGTAACTAGTCAGCTGTTATTGTTGTGCTGTTTACCTGTACCGCTACTTGTTTGAGAGAAATGAAAAACAGCATTTTGATTTGCTAGAAAATATAAAGTATGAGTAAAAATAATTTGTTATAAAATAGTACAACTTCGTGAGAAAGCATAGGCAAGCACTGCTGGTAATCTAATAGCATGAATACAAAATATATATTGTCGCCAAAGGTTTAAACATTATCAGCAGCACTAAAGGAGTGTTTTTAGGTTCTGGAAAATCCTACACATATTGTTATGTGACCTCTTGGTTAGTTGGGCAAACAGTGGTGCATAGGTACTTATGAAGGACAAGCTCCATGATATTTAATGAGGTTGTACAATATATCTCGTGTAGTTTGAAATCCATATTTTCAGGGAGGTTGATCTTATGACTGTTAGAATTTCTACTAGTCCATACAAATTTGACATTTAATCCAAATGAGGGTTGTAGTGGGGTCAGACTGTGCCACACTATTCCAGTGTTAATTTTAAAGTGTATTTTCTAATGCTGCCCTGGCATATATATGTATATATGTATATATGTATGATTATATATGTATGATTATATATGTATACATATATGTATATATATGTATAAATATGTTTATATATGTATATATATGTATATATATATGTTTATATATGTATATATATATGTTTATATATGCATATGTATGTATATGTATATATATATGTATATATGTATATATATGTATATATATGTATATATGTATATATATATATATATATATGTATATATGTATATATATGTATATATGTATATATATGTATATATATGTGTATATATATATATATATGTATATATGTATGTATATATGTATGTATATGTATATGTATGTATATGTATATATATGGTTATGTATATATATATGTATATGTATATATATGTATATGTATATATATGTATATGTATATGTATATATATATATATATATATATATATATATATATATATATATATATATATATATATATATATATATATATATATATATATATATATATATATATATATATATATATATATTGTGTATATATATATATATATGTGTGTGTGTGTGTGTGTGTGTATATATGTATATATCTCTGGATTCAGTTTCTTGGACGTACTACATTGCAAATTGAGCTTTTGAAAATGAAAGTACAGTACCATGATAAATAATTCATGATGACATAATGACTGTATCCTTCATACACTACCAATATCAGACTGTTCTGGGACTGCTAAATAAAAAAACTGGTTCTCACACGCACTCTGTCGCTCTCTCTCTTTTTGAAAAAATATTGAATATCCATGATTTGGTTTACCCATAGAGTTTCATCATAAATTTTTTTCTATTTCCAGTTTTCGTCTGAGTCATTATGGTAAATTTCCTCATTCTCATGTCTTTCACCTTCTATATGATTTGGTTGTTAACGTGCACGTCCTCACACTGGTTTCAAGTCGAGGCACTGATAGGCTGTAAGTGCGGGTAGCTAAGAGGATGCTGTTATGGTATGATAATTTTGTAGGGATGTCCACATATTTATTTTATCTCTAATTTTTATGGTTGCAAGAAATAAGCTGTATCATTGTTTAACAGAGCACATGTTTAACTTATGCTACAGTAGGTAAAAACCACTGATTCAGGAGGAGGAAAGACTTTCAGCTCTTTCTCTGAAACATGTTGTGTGCCCTTCCCTTTTTTGTTTCGAAGGAACATACATGTCAAACATATGTATAAAAATACATAAACACTGTTTTTAAGTGTTTTTAAAATGTGGGTGGGACATGTAAGTTATGTCCCGTGAAGGGGACTACTGAAGGATAATTGCCCTCATGATAAGGGGTGGCAGATTTAGGGTGTGGTAGTTGTGTGGTGTAGTAGCGAAGTTTGGCTTGGCAATCTTGGGAAGCATTGAGCATTGACAAATGATATGTTTGGTAGACCTAAGAAGAGTCTGCATAAGTATTTCTTGGCTGTTGTGGGATGGCATACTATATGAATATGTTTGCTGTTCTGGGGAGAGGTGACATATTTTGCTTGGCTGTTGTAGGAAGTGGAGGTAAAATTATGGTGGGGCATTCAAGGGGGTGGGTAACAGATGGCAAGTCAGAGGGTCATGATGAATGTTTAGCTTGGTACTCAGAGGTGGAGTAGTGTAGGTTCGGCTTGGAAGATATGGGGAGATATATGAAGTTTGAGATTGACCTGAAAATTGTTTGGACGTGTTAAAGATGTTTGTTTGCCATGGAGAAAGATGGCAAATTTTTGCTAGATTGACAGTCATGCTAATATGCAGTAGGTTTTTGCTTGTCAATCGTAGGACTTGTTTGTGATAAGGGATGGAGGGGTTCTCTCTTCTCATTCATAGGGATGCGCAGAAGATAGTCACCTTTGTAGTTGTGGGAATGGGCAGTAGGTGTTTCACTTGATAGGTGTGAGGTGCAAAATATTCAGACTGACTTGCAACGCTTTTGTGCGAAAGGTAGCAGATTTTTTACTTGACAGTTGTGGAGAAAGGTGTTAAATTTTATGCTTGATATTCGTAGGCAAGTAGAAATAACTGATGCTCCACAAAATGATCTGCTAGGGTATATCACAAAGAGTTCTCCCATCTCATGGTAGCAAGGAGCATTATATTTCATGTCAAAGTAAGTACTATAGTTGAAGGGATTTTAACCATGATTTTCTAACTCACTTTTATGTTTCTCTGTTGAGTACAAATTCTACAACCAATTTAGTAACTTCCTGATGAGTTTGAAATCTTAAACATAACTCATAACGTGATGACAATGCAATATTAACTCACTTTCTTACGTGACTGTTCACTTATCTGTTCGGTACAAATGTTTCTTGTTTATAAAACTGATTGCAAAATTTCACACACACAAGGCTAATACTCAGAAAAAATTGTTTAAAATAATTTATCCTATGAAAATACTAGTAAGATTTAAAATGTGAAACATCTTATGCAATGAATGGTTAATGTTTGAAATATTCACCTAAGTCACTAACAATTTTATTGCACTGCAAATGATATGAACTGTTGTGTGAGATTTCTCAACAACAGCTACTCTCGACACTATCTTTTGAATTATCAGAGGAATTATTTTGTTTTAGTGAATTTTAATAATGTGTTTCAAAAACATGTTTTATTTAAATATTTTTTGTGAGCTTTCTTTGTACACGCTGATCACAAACTGAGAAGATTATGATTGGCCTTGATATATCTTTACGGTTGCATAAACTAGTTGATCTCTATCCCCAAGGAGTGATGCAGTCATCAGTTGTCAGCTATCATATGGGACAAGGACAGCATTTACTGGTTTCAGGTGCTTCAGTCTTAAAGGGACTACATACGTTTTGCGTTTATCGCAAAGTATTTGATGTTATGCTGTGAACAGCATCACCTTCAGTGAAGTTTTTTTCCATGTTACCTGTTCGGTGGTTTCTTCCTCAATCATAAAAAGCAGCAGCACTGTTGTCATGCCAGCTAACACAAGATAAGGTCCAATTTTTTTCATTTTTTGCTTGGGGTACGCAATGCAGTTGCGATACTCAAACTTCAGCTGATTCATTGGTACTTTACAAAATTTAATTCAATTGGTTTGTGTTGCCATAAGTGCCAACAGTACAAGTTAATCAAGTTGATAAATTTATAGAGCTGTGTGCCATTGTTAAGGTGACCATCTGCCCATTTCACCAATTGGTGTGTAGTGCTTAAGCTGGTTGAAGTTTATTCGAAAACGGCTCAATGTGGGTGAATTATGTCTGGTTAGAAATGGTATTCAAAGAATGTTACATGCATATATGCTAATTAAATTTCTCCAGTAATCTTGGAAGCTTATGTTTTCGCGGCCAAAAAATACACTGAATATTTAAAACAGTACATAAGTGTACAATACACCTTTAATTTTAATATTGCATCATAACATTGTAGTGTTATTATTTAATGTCTCATAGAAGCGATCTGTCAGCGAGATGACTATGCTAGTTCATGACCTTGCGCTTAGAGGCTAGGATAAGGAGTAATGCGTTTGCTGTCACACTTCCTGTGTCACACTAAACATTTAATCTTCCAGGTCTCAAATACACAAAATATGTTCACTCAGCTGTGCATATAAACATGGATGCCAAGCTTACATATCATGTGCATGACTGCGGAAAGCAGAGACTACAAGACTAAGAGCTGTATGGCTAGAGATGGTGGAGCCGGTGTGAATATGTTTTCTGAGCACCCTTATCAGTCTACAGCACACCAAGAACACTAATCTCAGTTATTTAATGTCACTGAGCACACCTCTCCTGACACACTTAAATACAGGCTGGCGACAACTGTTTTCCAATCGGATTCCCTCGGAAGTTTAATTAACTAGAGAACTCACGTTGTACATGATTGCAAAAATATACGTAACAGAATCACGGCAGCTGTAACAAATATGCATATGGGGTGAACTCATTGCATAAGGCCTTGGCTACCCAGCACTTGTTTACATGTGTAGTAAACTTAAGGTGCATGAAACCATGTTGATTAGTCAACGAGTCCGTGATGAGTCGGGAAGGCCAAATGCCTGTCATGGGAACTAGTAAGATGTCTGCCTGGGTAAATTTTCGAGGTCTGGAAGTACGAAAGAAGTAGGGACGAGTCTTCTCGCCAACTCACCTCTATGAAACATTCAGCGGTGTACCCTATAATTTATGATGTAATGTTAAAGAAGAAGTTGTGTTATACACGCCAATACATTTTGAAAGATTCTGCGCTAAGAAGCTTTGGCCTGCACTTAACATCTTCGTCTTAAGGGTGTTCAAGTGCGACAAAATCATAATTTTATATTTTTTTATAAAATATTGTCAGTTTTGTAGACGATACTTGTGAGTACATTTTACTCTTACAAAACAATTTTAGCTCTCATAGTTTTCTCATAACGGCGCGTCAAAGTAAAATTTTACTTGTTACGCTGCCATGCAAATAGTGAATACTAACTGACCTACTTAAACAAAATAATTCACTGTGAACTTACATCCTATGAGCAATGGAATAAAATATTTAAAAACTCACAAAGTAATACTTAGAATTTGGAAAAAAATCACAAAAAATAAGTACAGAAAAAAGTTGCAAAATCAGCTATTTTTTAAAAGACAAAAACAGTTAGTAGGATTTTTCAAAATGTTTTATTCCGTAGCCCATAGTATGTTGTTTCACTGTTGATTATTTCACATACGTACATCAATTGGTTGTCATTATTTTTATGGCAGCAGAACATGCAAATTTAGACTTTGATGCACCATTGTGGGAAAACTACGCCAGCAAAAATTGTTTCGTAAGAGGAAACTGCACTCACAAGTATCGCCTACAAAACTAACATTACTTCATATAAATATAAAATTATGACTTTATCTCACTTGAACACTCTTAAGCGCTGGGGAGGGGTGACGTGAATGTGGAGCAGCGCTGCAATAAAGGGACGGGGGGGAAACTGGAGATCGCAGAGAAAACTAGCGGCATTTTCTGGCAGGATTCCAACACGCGAAAGTCTAGGGGCCGATCCCGCCGGGAATCGAACCCGGATCGCCTTGGTGGGAGGCGAGTGCTCTAGCCACTGCGCCAACCACAGCCCTTCTGCGCCAACATTTCCATACCTTAAACATACCACAAAATTACACATTTTCACCATTTCCGGCAGCGTAAAATAAGCTTTAGAGATACAGTAAGGACCTAGGATGGGTAACTTACACACGTTCTCTAAGGCTGTGCTATGTTTCTACTGTTTTGGCGATAGTTATTTTTTAATGCTTAAACGAGAGGAAATATCAAAAATATATTTGGCAGTTTAGTTTAAAATGGTATTTGCTGTGACATATA